>MU182302.1:411510-427984 GCA_016904865.1 Pissodes strobi
GGAGGTTGCAAATTTTAAGTGTTGGTAAAAATATTAGACGTCAAAGTGAAAGAGCAGATACTAAACAATTACCTCATGGCTGCTAATTTAATATCCGACCGCATGCTCATTTTTGAACTTTTTAGGGTAATGGCCATTTTAGTTGATTAAAAAAAAATTAATTTAAAAAGAATCCAGTAGCAGAGAATGCAAATTTCAAGTTTTGGTGAAAATATTAGACCATAAAGTGAAACAACGGATACTAAACAATTACCCTATGGCTGCTAGTTTTTTTAAAATGGAAAAACGATCATAAAGTAACTCAATCTAATCAAGGCTTACTTTACTAATTAAAAGTAATATCAATCATCATTAATAATAATTACGCCATAAAAAAAAAGTTGGCCATGAAGAAATATGTGCGAATCGTGGCACCATCTGACATTAAATGACAAATCAACTATTTCAGTAAAATGTGCACGTTGTATCTTAAACACCAAAAAGGTGTTCTGCTAGGATTAAATAAAGAAAAATGTGGGGTTTTTTAAAAGAACATGGAGTAATTCGTCAATTTGTTATTTGTCCTCATTTTAAAAATGTTGTAGATTTAAATATAAACTTTTTCAAATATCGATGCGACAAAACTCGTTATGTTGATAGAAGCTATCAAAAAAAGACAAAAAGAGGCTAAGGTGCAATTTTATTAAATCCGCAAGAAAAAATACATGGTTTGTAAAATAAAAAAATAAAAAGCCTTATTTATATAAATGATTCCACCCATCAGCCTCGCACTTCGCGCAAGCCTTTCTCCGCGCAACTCTTCACATAAGCTCATTCTGGCTTAAACGAACCCAAACTAACCAAATTAATTTGCCCCAGCCTTGCGCGTGCCATTCTCCGCACAAGCCGTTCTCCGCGCAACTGTTCACAGAAGCTCAAACTGGCTTAAACGAACCGAAACTAACTCAAACTAACCAAATTAATTTGCCCCAGCCTTGCGCGAAGAAAGGCTTGCGCTTCGCGCAAGCCATTCTCCGCGCAACTGGTCACACAAGCTCAAACTGGCTTAAACGAACCGAAACTAACCACACGGTGGTGTGGCGATCGCTGTGAGAGACAGTTTAAAGGAAAAATTTAGGGCAAGAGATGACATTGCCAATTTGTCTAGTGAAATGCATTGTGAGCTATGTGCTGTAGAGTCTAGCGAATTAAAACTTATTATTGTTACCTGCTATAGGTCTCCCACAGGAAATCTTAACATATTTTTACATATATTCGAACAGGTTTTACAAACTATAACTAATTTAAAATACAATATAATAATAAACGGTGATTTTAATGATAACTTTATATCAAATGATGAAAAGGCACACATGCTGGTGGATCTAACTGATTCATATGGGCTTACTAAAATGATTATGTCACCAACACGGGGAAGTTCATGTCTGGACAATGTTTTTGTGAACGTTTCGGATGCCGCTGCATGGGTATTTGACCCTGACCTTTCGGATCATTTAGCAGTAGTGGCGGAGCTTCCCTGTGTGCGGGAAGTCAATGCTGCTGTATCCACTCACAGATTACGCCCTGTCACACAGCGGGGTCTTCATCTCCTGTACCAACTGGTTGGTCATATTGATTGGGATTTTGTTGCCTCAGACTGTTTGACAACGGAGGAGAAATTTACATTGTTTCTCCAGTTTATCAAAAATAATATTGATGCAGCTTTTCCAGAAATTGAAATAACACAACATACAAAAAATAGAAATATCCAGTGGTTTAACAATGAGCTACGCGAAAAAAGAAATATTCTGCAGCTTGTATCAGAGGCTGCCTTTCAGAGAAATTGCCCAGATTTGTTTGATCTAAAAAAGAAGCTCAAAAAATCCTATCGTAAAGATCTAAAAACAGCAAAGTTAAATGCACATAATAGATACCTAGAAAATCATAACTTTAGTCCTGCAGCTATATGGAATTTAGTTAGAGAAAACTGAAATATCTCAAAGCGAAAAATTCAATTCAACAACAACTGCTTTTCCCCAAATGACTTTAATACATTTTTCTCAAATATTGCTTCAAATATTATAAATGAACTGCCACCTCCCCGTGCCTCTCCGGAAGATTTTCTTTTTCACTTTGTTTCTGACAAAATAATGCCAGAGCAGCGTTTTAGCTTCTCTGAAATTAGTTTCATAGAGGTTCGTGATATAATAATGCAATTAAAAAATAAAAACAGTCGCGATTTCTATGGCATAAACATAAAAATACTTAAATCCATAGTAAATATTATTATATCACCTCTTACCAAACTTATAAATATGTGCATTAAAGACTCAATATACCCATCAGCATTAAAGTTCTCTCGGGTTGTTCCTATATTTAAAAAGGGCTCACCAGATGACCTGACAAACTACCGTCCTATATCGATTGTCCCAATTTTCTCAAAGATTTTCGAAAAGGCACTTAAAAATAAAATATCATATTATCTTGAAAGTTCTTCTCTCTTTAGTTCGAATCAGTTTGGTTTTAGAAGTGCTAAATCTACAACTATGGCAATCAATAGATTTGTTGAAATAATAAATGAAGGCATGGATAGGGGAGAGCACAGCGGAGCCATCTTCTGTGATCTTAGTAAGGCCTTCGACTGTGTCTCCTTTGATATCCTTGCAAAAAAACTTGATATGTACAAATTTTCGAAATCTAGCATCAATCTAATATTATCATATCTGAACGGTAGATCTCAAATGGTGAACATTGGTAGGGAAAGGTCTGACCTTATTATTCAAAGATATGGCGTTCCCCAGGGTTCAGTCTTGGGACCGCTGCTTTTCTTGATCTATATTAATGATCTGGAGAGCAGCGTTCCCAATGCTGCCACTCTGCTCTTTGCTGATGACACCACGGTCATAAAAGGAGCGGAGTCTATGGATGTGTTACGGGGAATGTTAGGAGAGATAGAGCTGAGGCTCACAAACTGGTTTATTACCAACAAACTAAGCATGAATGCATCTAAAACCCAAAAATTATTCCTCTCGACACGTAAATTGGATGTACCAGGAAATGAACCTGTGAATTTCTTAGGAATCAGTATTGATTCCAAACTAAAGTGGGACTCACACATTGGGGAGGTCTGTAAGCGGGTAGCATCGGGGGTGCATGCACTCAGGGTCCTGACTCAGACTGTTTCAGAAAGGGTTGCATTATCGGTTTTCTTTGCGTGCGTCCAGTCCAGGATATCCTACGGAATCTTGGCTTGGGGGCATGCTGCAGATATAAATCGGGTTTTCGCACTGCAGAGAAGGGCAGTCAGAGTTATGTGTAATAGGAGCTATAGAGCTGATTGTAGAGACATTTTTGTTAAATATAATATTCTAACCGTGCCGTCCCTATATATTTTCCAATGTCTGCTGAATGTTAAGACAAACATAATGAACTATGAAACACATCAAAATATTCATCATCACAACACTAGAAATCGATCTAATATCTATACAGATTTCCATAGAATACATAGAATAAAAACGGGTATTTCATACTATGGGCCTAAATTCTACAATTTATTGCCGCTCACTGTGAGAATGTTACCCCTAAATAGTTTTAAAAGGAACATTAAACAATATCTTATAAGTAAATGTTTTTATTCGTCTCAGGAATATGTTAACAATGATTTTATAGATTTGTAATGTCTGCTAATGTTTTTTTTTTTTAATTTCTTTTTTTGTAAACCTGTATACAACTGTAAATTAATTGTGATTCCTGTGAAATTTTCCTTGTTGACCTGTGTAAGCTTTGGGAAGTAATGCACCAATAAATTATGTCTATGTCTATGTCTATGTCTAACCCCAACTAACCAAATTAATTTACCCCAGCATTGCGTGAAGAAAGGCTTGTGCTTCGAGCAAGCCTTTCTTCGCGCAACTCTTCACACAAGCTCATACTGGCTTAAACAAACCGAAACTAACCCAAACTGACCAAACTAATTTGTCCCAGCCTTTCTCCGCGCAACTCTTCTGGCTTAAACGAACCAAAACTAACCGAAATTAACCAAATTAATTTGTCCCAACTTTGCACGAAAAAATGAAATTTCTCACCTCCACCATTAGATGATAATTTGTTAAGAGCTGAAAACAACTATTATCCCAAAAAGTTAAAACATAAATGTGCAGATGATAAGTAAAGTAGCCTGAGATAGATAATTGTTTGGTATCCGATCTTTCACTTTGATGGCCAATATTTTCACCAAAACTTAAAAGTTGTAACGTCCGCCACTGGATTTTTTTTAAATGGATTATTTTTAACCAACTAAAATGAGTTTTGCCCCAAAAATTTCAAAAATGGGCGTGCATTCGGATAGTAAATAATTGCCTATTTGACATACCTTTTTATGTACACAGGTACCAAATCATATGTTATCTTAAAGATAAAAATCATTGTAAAATATTTTATTCTTGTCACCACTGGCAGCCACTCGCGACATGAGAGCATTGTATTTATTGGGGTGTAACGGCTGCATGATAAGATTATATGCATTGCTCTGTTTTGTAATTTTTGGAGTGACATATTTGCTTCGCTCGCTCTGGGGGTGCAACCAAACAAAACTAACCCAAGGCATGCCCAAAATGAAAAAAAAAACTGAATTGATACTGTCATAAATTTTAGTCTTTTGCACATTTGAAACTCTATTTTATTTTTCTGACACTAAAAGTATGAGTTTCCGCGAATCAAAATGTAGTCTAGTACACTTCTATAGGTCAGTTAGTTGCATGCTTAGGTAACATCAAAATTCAAAAACTAATCTGACACGTCTTCTAAAAAATGACCAAAAAAAGATCTTTCATTTTAGCCAGAAATATACAGGGCATTCAATTAAAAAATATATATAATTTTTGTTGGCCCAGTATATACACAAAGTAACTGGAAATTACAATGCAGATTTGAAAATGACTATTTCACTAGAGTGTTTTTTACTGGTAAAACGTCATAGCAACTGTTCCTTTCCTACTGACAAAACTACTACCTGCCCGTTAATTGAGTGGTTTTTTAGCGACAAAACTATGACAGGTCCATCAGAAAGATGTCTGGTTAACTATTATTGTGAGTTTGACAAACGTCATGAAATAATAATTGTACATTTAATTTTGTTAACAAATAAATAAAGCTTCTCTTTGTTAATACAGTGCATTGTCTAGTTTTTCTCGTGAAATAGTCATGACGAATACCACTTGAGAAAAAATTGTGTAGACAAAATTATTCTCAAGGTTTTATTCAAGTTTGTTGCTTTTCGGCAATGACTCATGACATTTTTGACAAAATCACTCGCCTGACGGCTCGTGATTTTGATACCAAAAATATCATTCGCGAAATTGCCAAGCAACAAACTTTCATACCTTTCGAAAATTTTGCCGACAAAATTTTTTCTCTTGTGATATTATATATGAAAAAATTTCTGTGTACATCAGTTTTTATTTTTGGCATATGATAAAAAAGTTACTGGTGGTGCTAGTTTTTACGAAGTCACCCGGTACTTAGTCAATGTCGAGGTTAATGTGCAATACCTATTTATCATTCTACATACCTTCTTCTCCATTAGGCTCTGTTGTTTCATTTTTAATGGCCTGCTTTTGTTGGTTTTGCTGATTTTGTCTTGATGCAACAACATCTGGCATAACAGCGTCAATGAGGCTCAAACTTTCCACCAACCTTTGTTCAGTTCCATCCTCACCTATACTAATTTCAGCTTCTGTATATTGAAGGCCCTTTTGGAGAATACTAAGTAATGCTGCTGGCGGCACTAGAGCTCCATTGATGTTCGTCTGAGATATATGAGACTCAATCCCAAAAGTATACGCGGAATGTTGGAATCCTGAAAATTGTTTTGGTTATTGGTTCGCGGTTATTTTGATTCTTAAGAAATACTTACCGGATTCTTGTAGATAACGGTAAACAAGGAAATTAACTTCGTCACTTGAAAAACTCATTCTGGGACTGCATTTAATTCAAATTTGAAATATATTTTCAATTTCAAGAGACACTGCTGCAGTAACACATCAACAAAACAGGGCCATTCGGCCATTGCCAATTGCCATCTTTATTTTCTTTTTTCTTTGAATTGTTTTGACTTTTGACGGTTTTGACCGATTTGGTTTGACAATTGTCAAATGTCAAAAATACCATCCCATCCCATAGTCACTTTCCAGTGCGGTTCGAAATGTTTTTGGTGCGTGAACCAGTCGATTTGCTTTTTTTTCAAATAAGGCTAGGATTAAGCTGGATTTATAGAGTTACATAACATATCATAAGCACATTACAATAAATGGTCGGTTTATAAATGTGCTTGTGTTATGATGCGTCTGAGCCGATAAGCGAAAATATCTTACAAATTTCAGTAGCGTCTTCTGACAGCGATCTGTTTTGACCTTTTCTGTTTGGTTCCCCGCCGCGACCCGACGTTGGCTGAATCGGCAGAATTACTGATGTGTTCGCGGTACACTGGATTGGTTCCAACCGTCTGATAGGTCAGTGATTATATGGGGTGTTTGTGACGCGAAGGTTGTTGGTTCGATCCCCGTCAGTGCCAAGATGTGTTTTTAAGCCTTTTATAGGTTTTGTTTGCAATAAGTTTTGTTTTTCTTGATTTTGGATCTGCCTTGGGTTAGTTTTGGTTAGCACTTGATTAGTTCCTGTTTATTGAGCCCCATAGTGAGCGAAGCGAGCGGAGTGCCATGCGAAATAACTTAATTATATTGCCGACATTCGACCAGTCGACGAAAGTCACCAGAAAAGATCAAAACTGACCGCTGTCTGAAGACGCTAGTTAAATTTCATCCAAAAGAACAACCATTCAAAAAGCCAAAACACCAAACTTTATTGAATATTATGAACCTCGCATAATATGTCATTCTCTCAAAAGGTAAATACAGGTAAATACAATACAAATTCTGTGTTTTCATTGGCCGAACATAAGCACATACCATAAGCAGTTGAAACTTGGTGAACTTCTTATGTCAAGCTTACGTTGTGTATTATGTTATGTCGATTTATAAATTGCCTGACGTAAATTTGAATGTTTAACTTCTTATGCTTATGCTAGCGTAAAGCTTATGTTATGTCAAGCTATAAATCCAGCTTTTTAGTCCCAGCTGTGAAATAGATCAGCAAAGCAAAATCAGGTAATATCGGGCAATATCAGAGAATTTCTTGTGAGCTTGATTTATCCACATTGATAAAATAATAAATAGGAATATGTCTTTCCATAGGAATAAAATGAAGTGCTGTCGTAAAATACTATTACTAGTAGTCTAGTAGCAGTAGTGTTTAAAATGAGATTAATATCCATGAAAAAATATAAAATTTTGTTGGGGAGGTAGTACTTACTAAACAAATTTTTTCCAAAACCTGCCCTGTAGCATTTGTACCTATCTGTTTGCAATTGAGTTTCTGAATTGATTCCGTGGCAAGAACGGTATTAAAAAATAATATTCACTTCCGGTTCTACCACCGAAGGGTAAACACGTTGAAAACGGATTACAGAATTCGGCACGGGTAGTGGAAGCTTTTTGCTTAGAAAACGTGTTCAACCCTTCGGGGGGAGTCTGGAAAGTCGTGCCGGCTAGAAGGTGTAGAGGGTGGGTAGTGTAGTGGAGGGTCGATTTCTACTAGGACTCCGGTTTCATATCTGTACTTGGTAGCGTGTCCTGATGGCGGTCGGGGTTATATCCTGCGGGGAATGGGGTATCTGACAGAAAGTGGTTATACTTAGAGTACGCGAATCATCCTCGCATAAGAATCTCAGCCGTGCAATGCAATAAATCATATTTGCTTTGTAGGTTAAACATTATTTGTAAAGTCGGGAATCGCCAGGGGCATAAGCCCGTCATACTGGAGGTTCTTTCAAATAGGCCCCTCACACTAGAACAACGTATAACTTATGCAGGAAGGGTCGCCTTGCCCCCAATTAAGCGCCGGTGGAGGTTCTTTCAAATAGGCCCCTCACACTAGAACAACGTATAACTTATGCAGGAAGGGTCGCCTTGCCCCCAATTAAGCGCCGGAAGAGGTGCGCTGGCGAATTGCCCTTTGTGGAGCAGAAGCCATACCTTTTGTCTTTCTAAAACAAAAGGACACAGGAAGAAAGAAAACATAATAATTAAAAAACTACACCACTTATTATTATTTATTGGATTTTAAATAATCTTCAATCAAGCTAAGTGAGCCTAAGTTAAACTTTGAATAATGCGTCTCTAGCACGTAAGTGTTTAAATTAAAATGTATTATTTTATTTATGAAGCTTTTTTGGTAGTTTGAATAGGTATATCCAGAAATTTTAAATCACCTGCAAAAACTAGGGTTTAATTTAGGTACATAAAATTGAAAACTTGATATATTTGATATTAAACAGCTTGAAGCTCCAAAAATGAAGAGGTGCTTCAACGGACAGAGGAAAGTATAATGATGCATTGCGCTTCGATGCACTGAAACGCGAAAAATAGATTAGCGGCTAGGACACGCCGGTCTAAAATCGTTCCCGACGGCCAAATACTGGGCGCGACGCGACGTTATGAAAATTACCCATGTCCTTGTGGTTCAGCGAATTATTCTCAACCGGTCTAGTAGTGTAGTGGACAGAGTGTTAAACAGTCGTGTTTGCTTGTCATGCGGGCGGCTCGGATTCGATTCCCGTTGGTAGCAGGCCATTTTTGTTAAGGTTATGGTTGTAAAAAGTTTTTTTTCTTCATTTTGAGCATGCCTTGGGTGCGCGTGAAGTGAAATATAATACTTCTGACTTCTGACACAATCGCTGTCGGGAACGATCTTAGACCGGCGCGACCTAGCCGCGAGTAAAAATAGGTGTAGGGCACTCCCGGCGTACTTCGAAGTTTTTAATGCTACTCCATATTTAATTGCGGATATGCTTTGGCCGCTGAGGAATGTTGGCAACATCGCAGAGGAATTTAAATTGTGTTAACATCTTACGCGGCGGTATGAAAGTAAATCTGGGCAAATGGGAAGGAAATATGCAAGCGGATGAGGGTGGAAATGTGCAAGCGGAGGTGTGATCATAACCATGAGCAGTGATTTACGAAGAAGACGTTGCCCGTACCACATCAGAGAATTAGCGTCTTCCGACAGCGATCTGTTGTAAACTTTTCTGTTCGGTTCCAAGACGCCACCCGACGTTGGCCGAATTAGCAGAATTACCCATGTCTTCGCGGTACACTGAATTTATTCCAATGGTCTAATGATCTGGTAACTTAATAAGTAGATAATAATTTGTGATGCGAAGGTTGCTGGTTCAATCCCCGTTTGTGCCAAGCTATATTTTTAATTCTTTTTAGGGTTATGTTTGTCAAACGGTTTTTTTCTTGATTTTGGGTTAGTACTGTTTGATTGTGTCCAGAGCGAGCGAAGCGAGCGGAGGGATATGCGAAATAATTTAATTATTGTGGATATTCCGCCAAGGTCGCCGAAGGTCACCAGAAAAGTTCAAAACAAACCGCTGTCTGAAGACGCTAGCAATCCGAGGGCTTCAGAGTTGCGTGCGCAATGCATTGTTGACAAACATTATATCTTCAGGATCTAGCGAATTGCTGTAAACTGGTCCGTAGCTCAGTGGTAGGATGTTCAGTCTGCAATACGGCGGCCCGAGTACGATACCAGTGGCAAGGCATGCTTTTTTTTAATAGTAAATGTAAAAGGTTTTTTTTCTTCATTTTTGGCAAGCCTTGAGTTAGATTTGGTTAGTTTCTGTTGGTTGCGCCCCCGTAGCGATCGAAGGGTCATGCGTGAAGTATAATATAAGACATTTTTTTGTCAACAATGTGATGCGCGCGCAACTCTGAAGCCCTCTCATGCGGTAGGAGCAACGTCTTTTGATTTACGAGGGCTGCTCAAATATCTGTGCATGTCGATATAGGATATGATTACACATCAGTGTCTCGAGTAGTAGCAGACTCGCTCATTTTTTTTCTATCTAAGAGTGACTTCTCTTCAGCTTTATCTCTATGAAACAAGCTTAAAGCCACGCAAGCACCAATCACGCAATAAAATAATGGAAGTTCTGAAATGAACACCGATTAAACCTTTTTGCTTACCTACGGTATTCGCGGCCTTTTCTTCAATTCCCGTTCATTTTCTTTTAATACCAGGTTTGCAGTACCAGTGTGTTGACACCCTATGAAAATATTTTTCCTAGACGCCATATGCAGCCTCCACCTAGACAGTTGCTTCATTCCACTTGTTCTGGACTCAAATAATGTAACCCTAGTTATACGACAATGAACGCAGGTCAAACCACTTTCGGTATCACAATACTATAATAGAAATTTCAAATCTAAGGGAGTACAGAATTTAAGGCAGCATTTTTGTGTTAATTCAGAGGTTGACCACAATATGTTCAGGTAATTTCTGTTATGACCTAGTTATTTAAGAGTTCACCAGAAAATAAGCAACAAGTTGTGACATAATAAGAAGAAAACTAATTACCATTATAACACTGCTCCCGCTCTTATTTACTTTTTATCTGACTCCCCATGCTTAAATTCAGTCCGATAAGATAATAAGATACATTTTACATTCCCTAACAAATATTATACAGATTGGCGCTAGCACTGAGTTTTAATGACAATTTATAGAAATGTAAGAATATACACGAGGGATGTTTCCGGATGTTTTGATAAATAGAGGTATCCTAATCACTATGTGTTTCAGCTAAACTTACTCTCTAGGTCTTAATCTTAATGGGTAACCTGTAATCCAAGCCTTAATAGCTTCTTAGACGTAAGGGGGAATGGAAGAATCGCGCCCAGAGTGAATTGGCACCACCCGCCTGATTAGACTCTAGCGACAGCACCGGACGTCAAGGAATCCGTCCATCCAATCGTTTTTTTTAGTTGACTTCCATGTCTTCGTGATGCAAGCAGTTTGTGGCAAGAGGCCTCGTGGTCGGGAGGTCTAGATGGTTAGGTCTTACTTGGAAGGTTATATTGCTAAACTGTTTTTTTATTGATTTTGGGTATGTCTTGGATTAATACCTGGTTGGTTTCCTTCTCTTGAGCCCCCGTAACGAGCGAAGCGAGCGGAGGGCCATTTTGACATATTTTGAATATGGCGCGAATGTAAGGGATGGACGGAGCCGTGAAGGTCCGGTGCTGTCGCCAGAGTCTAGTCACGCGCCTGTATAGAGACGGAGGACCGCCGCGCCGTCACTCCGGCCGTCCCTTCCACCCTTGCAGTTTTTGTAATATGTACTGAATGCAGTGGAATATACTCGCGGAACCACATGCAAGCCGCTGTATATTCACTATAATACGACTTTTGTTAAATATATCCTGGCTTTAAGTTAGATAAAGCAAAATAAATCGTAGAAAGTGCTGCGAAATTACGGGCACGTGTTACAACAAGTAATATTTCACTTTTCGCATGGCCCTCCGCTCGCTTCGCTCGCTACGGGGGCTCCAGATATGGCAACTAACCAGGTGCTAACCAAAACTAACCCAAGATCTACCTAAAATCTAGAAAAAAACTGTTTAGAAATATAACCTTAAAAAAAACTTAAAAAAAACCGACGGGATTTGAACCCGGGTCGCCGAAGTTAAGGTGAACCATCCAGACCCCTAGACCATCTGCAAACTTACAAACAACTGGTTGCATCGCGAAGACATGGAAGTCAGCGTATGGGTGGAAGGGACAGGCGGAGGAACGAGGTCCTCCGCTAGCGCTAGAGTCTAATCCTGTAGCATATATATTATTTATCAGAAACAACAACTGCTTTCAAACACAGTACTTACTAGTGGTGACATCATGTACGAATGTTAATTTAGTGAAGAGTTCTGAACGTCTTATAGCTTTCAACTGGATTCATCAAAATATATAAATATGAGTTTTAAGAGATTGTGATATTTGACTGAATTTATTGGTATTGTTAGTAAATATCCCTGTCGATTTCATGAATATCCTGTAATTTTTTTGTGGCACTGACACACACACACACACACACACACACTAAAGGAGGATCATATGGCTCTTGTCGTCTATCGCGCCTGTCTGACAGGCGTGGTTGAAGGCGGGCAACATCCTGAGAACATCGGCCGTGAAAAGATCTGTAAAACAGGGATATCTCGGCCACATGTCTGCGGTGTTCCAGACTATCCAGATCTTGGGTCAACTCCGGGACGCCGACGAGACGCACATCCCGCTTCCGAATGAGATCCAGAAGCTGTAGGGTGTGCTTCGGTGCGGCACCCTAAATGTGTGAGCAATATTCTAAGCACGGTCTTATTTGCGCTTTGTGGAACAAGAACAGCTGCTGCGGTGTATATATTTTTTTGTTGCGACATAGCGAACTAAGCTTCTGTCGATCCTGCTATAATGAGGTCAGGACCCGCCGTATTGGCCTTCTTGGTAGACGTAGCCGCTTGGGTTTTTACTGCATTGAACTGGACCAAATTTCTGTCGCCCCCAGTACGAACTCTCTCTAGATCTTGATTAATTGCTGTAAACTGCTCCTGTCTGCGGTGATATGTCTCAGTCGCTGGGAAAGGGTTTTCCGATCAAAATTGGAAGACAAGGGTACTGTCATAAGCAAAACTATAAACATGATTATTTGTTTAGGTCAGCAGGTCATTAGTATGGATGAGGAACAGTTTTGGTGAAGGTATTGCGCCCTGAGGCACGCCCGCGTTGATGATTAATGTGGCTGAGATGTGTCCATCAACTGCAACGTGCAGGGATCGGTTCTTAAGGCCGGAAACTGGCGAGCTAGCTGCAGAGAGAGGCTGGCAGTCGGAAGGATGGCAGTTTGTTGAGCAATTCGTCGTGTCAAACTCTGTCGAATGCTTTCGAAATATCCAACGCAATCGCTCGAGGTTCTCCGTAATTCTCAATTGCCCTACTCCATATATGAGTGACATAGGCCAATATATCTCCTGTCGATCTCTCTTTGCGAAAGCCGTATTGGTTATCGCGAATTAATCTGTTGGTCTCAAGGTACTTGAGTAGTTGCTGATTGACTGCACATTCCATGACTTTGGAGATTATCGGAAGCAAGGAAATTGGGCGATAGTTTGAGGGAGTGGTTTTTGTGCCTTCTTTTGGAACAGGTTGCACTCGAGCGACTTTCCAAGAAGATGGGTAAATCTCTTTTCTGTAAAACGGAGAAAAAAATCTGAAAAATGGGCGTTATTTCGTTGGCGCAGTTCTTTAACACGATGGCAGGTATTCCGTCCGGTCCTAATACCCTTTGCTTATGTAGTTCTTTAAGGATTTTACGAATTTCACGGTGATGAAACTTAACTTATGCGATGGTAGTGTTGATATTCGATAGAGTGGGGAGAGTCTTGCTTTGGGGGAAATTTAAGGTAGATTGCGATGAAAGCATTTTGGCGAGCATGTTTGCTTTTTCCTTGGCTGTAGTCGCCCTGATGCCGCGTTCGTCTGTCAAAGGTCAACCTTTTAGCATTTTATAATAAAAGACTTTAGTAAGTTACATCTATTCATACACAGAGTGGGGTAATGGAGGTCAGTATGGGCTTCATTTAACCCCAGTGGACATAAAGCAAGTATCTTACAAAAAGTGAGGAAACTGAAAAACTTTTTCGGAAGTAGTTCATTTGAATATGACCAAGTGAGTATGGGGGACATTTGTGATGATGATGAATTAGACGATATTGGCGGGACACAAGACGAAGAACGTGTTACATGTAGCGAGCTCGGTAAAGATAAAGGCGCTGGTATAAGTGAACTTCGAAGCTGTTCACGCTCAATGTACAGGTGTTAGTAAGGCAGAAAATGTAAGCAATTTTTGTGCAAAAAATTGTTTGCTTTTATTAGGCGCAATTATTCGCTAAGGAGGAAAATAACATCCTTTGCCCATTTTTGCTGGAAATTTCTATTCAATTGTTTAACTTTTAAGATAAGGAGTATGATGACTATATGAAGAGCATCTTCGTTGAAAGAGATTTTTAAGGAAGAGTTTGTGAGTAAGCAAAGGAAAGATCTAGAAAAAAAAGTTTTCTTTGTGTGAGCTATGCAAGAACATATTGTTTTTACAACTTGATTATTTATGAAAATATATAACACAGAGCGCCTTTTGCTATCTATGGGGCAAGTATGATGGTAATAGGGGTTCAAATGAAATGTCTGCAATATTGTACAAATTAATATTTACACAATTTTGGCAAGAAATGAACCGTTGAGGACGTTTTTCCTTTCTGCGATAGTTATACTGATAAAAATAAAAATAGAAGCACACTAGCAATGCTATTTTATTTTCTGGGCTCGTGGATTCCATTCATGGAACGATTGAACGGTTTTATTAAAAGGCGAATTGTATGGGCTCCATCTGAATGGGAAAAAGATATTGGGAATTCAAGAACCAATATAGGAAATCTAGACACTGTTAAATTACACTTTACACACTTTTTGTTATCGAATGAAATTCTTAACCCAAAAAAGTTTAAGTAAATTAATTTGAGAAGACTGCTTAGTTTCTGCACACTTTAAATTTCATTTATTTTCAAAAAATATTTTTTGCAGAGAAGTGTTATTATGTATTGTATTCTATTTTTTGCAGTTAGATTTTTTGTAGACTGTGATTTGTGTATTTTGAAAACAATAAAAAAGTAATACTTGTTTAATACCTGCCAATAGAGTTTTATTAGAGAAAATCGAAAATCTATTGAAAGTTGAAACTATTAGCAAAACATCGATAAAATAATTATTTATATGTTTGTTACTACTGATACCGGTAGAAAAGTTTGAGGGACCGACCGACCGGCTCAAAAAAATTATGCAAAAGTCAACTAGTCATTTTCCAATTTTTACCTTCGTGTTGCATAATATTATGTTTAAAATTTCCTGAAAATATTGTAATAAATAAACTTTGTATGCAAAAAAACTCTATTAAAAAATTTGTTGTTTGTGACATGCCTTGTTTTGCTGCGAATGTGTCGAATGGTAGGGCGAAATGGCTGTTATTTTTTCTCAAACCCAATAGAATAGCATAGTAGGAACATAAGCGATAATCAGAGGTACCGCATTTTCTTTCGAAAATGTTTCGCGGGAAAAAACTTTGGCTTTATTGAAAATAAAAAAAAAAAAACATATATTATGTTGAAAAACTTTTAATTTGTTTCATTTCTTCGATTTCTAGTTAAATAAATAATTACAATACTCATATACCTGTTTAAAATACTTTCTAAATTAAAATTTCGCAAATACAGCCATGTTTATGGTTTAACCTATGAAATGTTATAAGTGATATTTATATAACGAACAATGTCCTGTCTCTGCTGCAACAGCTGGTACAGCAGACGACACGATGAAAGATTTTGCAAAAACCAATGAAATGAAATTAAAATAGTCTTTAGGACACCTAAAAAACGCTAAATAATCGGTAAAAACAAACACAAATGACCAAACACGTTAGTTAATAGAAGTGCGTACTTATCAACATAGAAAAAGTTATCAATATGTGGAAAAGCAAACTTCTTTTGATCAGCTGATAGCGCCTCTTCTTTGCTCTACTATAATACCTCAATTACTATAGGCTACATACATTGTGTTTTGAGTATAGACATATAACTAAAGCTTTGGAGCAATTGAGATAGAATAAGCAAAAAGGGCTATCAGATTCGCGTCTACCTACAGCAATCTTGAGCATAGATAATATATAAAAAAAAAATCTTGAGCCTTCATGCATGCGTACGTGCTAATTTATATATTTTTTAAAGTTGTTTTTTCTTGATTTTGGGCATTGCCTTAGGTTATTTTGTTTCGTTTGGTTGCGCCCCCAGAGCGAGCGAAGGGAGCGGACCTCGGTCACCTATACGACAAGGCCATGAAGCAGCAAATTATGAGTCATCACAGGTCGACCGAAATAATATGTAAACAAACTGTAATGAGGGTAAATTCTTTTTTGTTTTTTGAGGGTAATTATCTTGTTTGACAGGAGTCGAGGGGCTTTAAATTAAATGGCAATTATTTTGATGTATGTTTTGATTTTAATGATTTATTTTCTGCTCAACTAAATTACCAGGACGTTCTTTGTCTCTGGCCTTACCTTGATCTTGCCCTTCTACTACCCAATACGACCTTTGCTTCCTTATTAATCTTAAAATAAGACAATATGGTAAAACTGGATACAAGTTTATTAATTATAAAAATAAATATGAGAAATATACAGAAATGAAATAAAAAGCATATCAAAGATAGGGATAAACTAAAGTTACGAGTAGTAGATGAACGGAATATCTAAATAACATAAATGTTTTGTATGTTTGCTGGCTTATAATTTCCATGTTTGATAATATGTATGTATTAATAATATAAACTATGTGGTTAATTAATAACAAATGTGATTACAGTTAAATGAAATATGTAGCCCAAGATCAAAGCAGGTGCAAAAGGTAGAATTTTACATATAAGTGGAAGATTATCGAGCAAAGCTCAAGGAAACAAGTCTACAGTCCTTCATTTCGAAGGTGACTGCGGTGGTCCTTTA
>MU182302.1:428384-439667 GCA_016904865.1 Pissodes strobi
CATATGCGTCTAATAATCTCCTATCAGTTATATTATGAATTAATTTTAAATTTTTAATTGTTATTCTATGATTGTTATCAAAAGCATGCTCGGCAACACTTGATTTTTCTGTTCGACCATACGTTAAATGAGCTATGTGTTCCTTGAGTCTCGTGTGTATAGATCTTCTAGTTTTCTCCTTTGGGGTTCCTAATAATTTCTTAATGTTGAACTGAGTTTGGTATACTAATTTTAAACCGCACTAGGCGTACCTGAGTGATTTATTTAAGTAGTTTTTTCCACGGTTTTCCTGCAATGTCTGAAATTTAGCGGCATGACCTAACTTCTCCAGAATTTTGAAACCTCAAACACCCTTAAGGGGACACTAGGACCGAAGTCAGAAATCTCTGTATTAAGGTTATTGACCGGGGAGACAGAGAACTAAAATCCCCCCTCTTTTGTCGTGGTGCTGTAATACACAAAAGGCCAATACCAGTCCCCTACTTCTGTAGGTTAAATATGCCGTCCTGCCTTGTGTGGCAGTGAAGGGATGGTAACGACTATTATGTGTTTGTGTATTGTATTATAGCAGCGATCTGTAAAATTTTGTCAATATAATAAATGTGTGTTAAAAGTAAGTAGTAAGTTCTCGTCCGATCACTGAAGTTAAGCAACGTAGGGCGTGGTTAGTACTTGGATGGGTGACGGTTCTGTTTACACATCAGTGTCTCGAGTCCTAGCAGACTCGTTTTTTCATCTAATATGGTGCCAAAGACCTTTCCAACGACGCTTCTTCTTAATGTTGATTCATCTGGATCATTAAATTTTGAATATTTTTAAAGAAAAGCCTTTACTTGCGGGTTGGTCAGCTTGTTTAAAGGAATAATAACATCCAAAAACATTTTGCGCAGATCTTCGTTAAATTCTAACTGGCCATGGTTTTAGATTTTAAAAGCCTCAAAAGACTGCTTCAACGTTGACTGAATGAGACTAGACCTCATTGCAATGCCAGCCGGAATTTCTTTAAGAAGGAAATAACTTTTGAACAAAGTTTGCAAAAAACATGATCGCCGTCCAAAACAACTTCTGGATAAGGCTTAATCTATCGTATTTTCGACATAAACACCACTTTCATTTTGTTTTGGGAGTAAAATACTAATTGCGGCTACGATAAGCGACAACCTCAATAATACTGGTCAATAAATGTTAACAAATAAATAATTTATAGAAGGCATAAGATGTAGGTAAAGAAATTTTAGTTAAAGCATCTGGCCAAAAAACGCGCAGATTAATGCAATTTCTCAATAGAACAATATTTTATTGCTTTATGTACTCGATTACTTTATTAGCCTATTTATTGCCCTCTTAGGGAAATTCTAATCTACATCGAGTTCAGGTGTTCAGGCGCCGCGCTACATTTTTTAGGCGGCGAGAGGCCATTAAAACGTAAGAAATTAAAACAGAAATCCCAATACATGCTTATATGCAATATTTCTTAAAATATGTATTTCTCCCTCAAAAACACAAAAATAGGCAAAAATCCAGTCTTTAATAATATATTTGGTAATTATTGAAATATTAAGTTAGAGGGAATTGTTTTGTGTTTATTTGTTCATGTTTTCTATTTTTGAAATATTAAATAGACAATTAAAAAAATTAAAATAAATGCGATGTAGGAAGATAAAATACATTAAATTACGTATATAATGATAATGACGCACTCTAATACGAATATAAAAATCACGCCCGTTACTATCGAAATTATGAGTTGGTGCCATTAAATCAGAAAACTTTGTTATTTCAAACAATTTCTTTTTATGGCCCTCTGGCAAATTGTGTTCGGACGCTCATGAATAGGCACGCGCGCCAAAAAATCCTACTTCGTTTATTTGTATTTAAAATTTATCTATTTTTGAAATAATATAATTCCTTAGCCTAGTATTTCTGCTCATAAAGTAACGAAAACACTTACATTATGCAATAATCGATGCGAACAGATATTTAGGTCACCTGGACTGGGAGAAAAGCGAAGGTGTGTTGAACAGAATAAAAAGCTTTACGTCCTTTAGGACTATGCGCTTGCTCTCTGTTTGGCTTCAGTTTGTATTTTGTGGCTTTCCAACTTTTAACAAACGTCACATGCAATAAAATTATGCTGGTTATATGCATTTTAATGACAAATACAACATATACAGTGTCACGAATAAATTCCGTATAATATGGAATAAAACTTATTAATCAATTTAAGTGAATTTTGAGGTTGTCACGATTCTTCATCTTTTTCGTTTTATATGGTGTAATGTTATTAAAATAAAGATCCACATTTATCTTTGGAAATGTGCACTAAAATTTTAGCAGGTCATTTCTCACATTTTCTTTTTTTATACATAATATAACGACTTATGTGCAATTATGACTTAATACAAAATTGTTAAAGCGGCTTTAGAAAATAATGCTTACCCATTTAGATACCCGCTGCTTAATGGAGATAAAGGTTTATTTTTCAAGTGTCATTGCATTGATGTTTCAGAAATTCGATTGTTGAAAGATTGAAAATGGTCGAGCTTTATTTCAAGAATGACAATAACGCTACAAGAGAAAAAATTTTTAGAATGGTCGCAAAGTACCATTTGATACGCGGAAGCTAATCTAAAAAACTTTTAGCTATGTGTTGATAGTTTAAGTTTTAGCTTAAGTTTTACAATTCATGTGTGCAAATTTTGAACAACAGTTCTCCAGTCAGTAAGCCGCAAGAATAATAAACTAGAGAAGAATGGTTACTTCCCATAAGAGCCTATGTTTACTTACTACCGCCCCGTGCCCCGCGGTCCCCTCACCTACATCGTCGTCGCTGTGACGTTGCTGCACGAGCACGACTAACTGCTTTCGTTTCGCCATTGCTGTCATACCATACTTTAAATGAGCTATGTGTTCCTTGAATCTCGTTTGTATAGATCTTCTAGCTTGCCCAAAATATTTTTGGTTACAATACATGCATCCACTTCTATCTAATATTTCAATTTTGTCCTTTGGACCAGCTAATAATTTCTTAATGTTAAACTGAGTTTGGTATACTAATTTTAAACCTACTTTCTTAAAGACTTTTTGGAGTCCTCTAGTATACTGAGGATTATATGGAATCGAGACAAATTTTGTATTTTCATCCTGATTGACGAAATGGTCTTTCTAAACATGATTATGCCAACATGGGATGTGGCCCATCAAATCCCATCATCCTCCTCCAGGCTGGAGAACACCAAAGTACAAAGTTTGGAGCTGATCACTAGGGAGTGACCCAACAAACCCTATTTTTACCCCTGTCAGACTAGGGACCACCAAAGGAAAGAGTCTGACGCCGATACATCCAGTGGAAGCGGCCCTAGGTGGTAGATGCATACGCCTACTCGCATCGTCCGGCGAAAGACCACCCCACCAGAACTGGGAGGCGCTAAGTGGTTTTCCCGAATCACGTTCCGTTTCCGCGCTGGTGGTTCCGGGTTCCACAGTAGGAAGATAATAATATGGACATGATGGTGCTTCCAGGATCAAAATATTCCGGAGGTAAACTCCCCGGCCATTCGGATCTCCGGGCGCTGGGTGGCCCTGGGAGCCCTTCATTCCGCATTTCACAGACAGCAAAGATACCGAACCAATTTAGAATTGATTTCTGCAACATAAGAGGCCTAAATACAAACATAAATTCGGTACACCAACATCTACAAGCAAATAGACCACACATACTAGACCTTACAAAAACACAAGTATGTTCTACAACAACAACAGTGAACTACCCCTATCCTGGTTACGACTTACATACCCGATTTAGACATAAGTTCGGAAGATGCCTTTTTGTCCGAAGCGACCTTTCATGTCACCGCGAGGAGGCACTCGAACCGAACAACCTTGACGTCATGTGGCTCAAGTTCACCGCCAAGGGAATAACCAAGTTTATAGGTTGTCTCTATCGCCCTCCGAGCGATAGAGCCTACCAAAGCTTTTTTTCAACACTAGCTACCACTTTTGACTCAATACAGGTTGATCACCCCAGTTCAGAAATAATCGTTCTGGGAGACTTCAATGCCCACAACACCAACTGGCTCAAACATCACAACAAGACCGACAACGAAGGTAGAGAGGCTGAAACATTCGCCATCAGCTGCGGGCTTACTCAACTTGTAGACGAACCAACTCGAATCTCAGAGAGGGGCGAATTCGCCGCCCTCCTGGATCTTTTTCTAACCACCAATCCTGACCAGTACACAGTTACAGTTGGTCCGCCATTAGGTACTTCCGACCACAAACTTATTACAACGGTTTGTGAATTGCCACTCATACAGAAGGATTCACCATTGCCTCGCAAAATCTGGCATTACAACTCTGCAAACTGGGACGATCTAAGGGAGTTCTACCAGGATTTTCCTTGGCTCGACGTCTACTTTAGCGCTGACGACCCGTCAGTCTGCTGCGAAAAGATCACGCAAGTAATCTCTTCAGGAATGGAAGCATACATCCCAAATTCCATCAAGTTACCATCAAAAGGAAAGCCCTGGTTCGACAGAAGATGCGAAAGAGCTGTGGGTAGGAAACAGCAAGCCTACAAGTACTGGCAGCAAACTCAGACCGCTGAAAATCGCAATTATTTTGTCGAAGCGAGAAACGAATGCAAGCGTGTTATCAACGAAACTAAGGACAAACACAATCAAAGGATCAGGAATAAACTTTTGCAATGCCCCAGTGGCTCCAGGAATTTCTGGTCGGTAGCAAAAGCAGTAAGTAACAACTTTACAGAAACGTCTCTCCCACCTATGACAGACGAACGTGGCATCACGGCGACTACAGCCAAGGAAAAAGCAAACATGCTCGCCAAAATGTTTTCTGCGCACTCTACCTTAGACGTCCCACAAGGCAAGACTCTCCCCACCATATCGAACATCAACACTAGCATGGCAGAAGTCAAATTTCATCACCGTGATATTCGTAAAATCCTTAAAAATCTAGATACGCAAAAGGCATCAGGACCGGACGGAATACCTGCCATCGTGTTAAAGAACTGCGCCAACGAACTGACACCCGTTTTTTCCAGGCTTTTTTCTCTGTCTTACGGAAAAGGGATTTACCCATCTTCTTGGAAAGTCGCTCGAGTGCAACCTGTTCCAAAACAAGGCAGGAAAACCACGCCCTCAAACTATCGTCCAATTGCCTTGCTTCCAATAATCTCCAAAGTCATGGAACGTGTAGTCAATCAGCAACTACTCAAGTACCTCGAGAACAACAAAATAATCAGCGATAATCAATACGTCTTTCGCAAAGAGAGATCGACAGGAGATATATTGGCCTATGTCACTCATATATGGAGTAGGGCAATTGAGAACTACGGAGAGTCTCGAGCGATTGCGTTGGATATTTCAAAGGCATTCGACAGAGTTTGGCATGACGGACTACTCAACAAACTACCGTCCTTCGGACTGCCAGCCTCTATCTGCAGCTGGCTTGCCAGTTTCCTTAAGAGCCGATCTCTGCACGTTGCAGTCGATGGACACACATTCACCATCAATGCGGGCGTGCCTCAGGGCGCAATACTTTCACCAACTCTGTTTCTCATCTATATTAATGACCTGCTGACCGAAACAAATAATCCTGTTTACAGTTTTGCAGATGACAGTACCCTTGTCTCTCACTTTAGACCAGAAAAGCCCTTACCAGCGACTGATACTCATCACCGCAGACAGGAGCAGATTACAGCAATTAATCAAGACCTGGAGAAAGTTCAAACTTGGGGCGACCGAAATTTGGTCCAGTTCAATGCAGCAAAGACCCAAGCAGCCACGTTTACCAAGAGGGCCAATACAGCGGGCCCTGACATCATTATGGCAGGGTCGACCATTCCGTCATCCTCGTCAATCGGACTGCTGGGTATCTCGGTCAACAGCAATATGTCCTGGCATGACCACGTTGCTAACATCGCAAAATCAGCCTCCCAGAAGCTTGGTGCGCTATTTCGCAACAAAAAAACTCTATACACCGCAGCAGTTGCTCTTGCTCTATAAAGCGCAAATAAGACCGTGCTTAGAATATTGCTCACATATCTGGGGTGCCGCACCAAAGCACACCCTAAAGCTGCTGGATTCCATTCAGAAGAGAGCTGTGCGTCTCGTCGGCGACCCGGAGTTGACCCGGAATCTAGATAGTCTGGAACACCGCAGACATGTAGCCGAGATATCTCTGTTTTACAGATACTTTCACGGCAGATGTTCCCAGGATTTGGTCCGCCTCATCCCGCCCCTGGCAGCTCCTGTCAGACAGTCACGACAGACGGCAAGAGCGCATCAGGTCGTCGTACAACTGGAAACACCTAGAACATCGCTTTATAAGAACTCCTTTGTCTGGCGCACTGCATCACTGTGGAATTCACTCCCAGGACATCTGTTTCCCTCTAATTACAACTTACAGATATTCAAGAGCCGTGTCAATCAACATCTTCGCACACACACCGCTCGTCGAGCGCCATAAGGTTTCCCTTTAGTGTGTGTGCCACTGCCATAAAAAAAAATAATAAAAAAAAAAGAAACGCACGTCGAGTGCAATAATTCTGTTTCGGTATTGTGAATAAAACTCCATTTTGGTTGGGTTAGTTTGTTATTCTTGGGTAAGTCGTATTTATAAAATATGAATTCAGATTTTAAACAGTCCGATGTTATCTTGTTTAGTATAAGTAGTGGTTAAAATAAAATAGACTTTATTGGGGATAAGGAAAACATTTTCTGTAATTGGCTTTAAAAATAGGCTAATTCCGAGGCTAATTCAGAATACCGACCAGGAATATGCCATGCCCTGGATACCTAATTCCAGTTTGGTAAAAACAACAATAAACTTAGTATACCTTTACTCTCTAAAGTAAAGTAATGGTCAAGAGAGTAAAAGTATACCTACGAGCCTACTGTGAGGACATGAGCAATTAGAACCATGGTGTTTCAAATAAGTCAGTAGTACTAAAATAGGTTAACATATGGGGGACTACAGATAACAGAGTGCTTAGTAAAACAGAAAATGACAAAATAATGAATTGAAGGAATGGATCTTTTATATTGTTTTATTTTCAAGAAAATCCAAGATAATCAATCTATCAGAGATCGTGACAGAGATATACGTATGGACCAGGAAACAGAAAGATTAGTTAAGGAACAGTTCAGGCAACTTTAAATCAATACGAATACAATTAGGCCAGTTCCTCAAATTCAAATTCATTTATTGTTGTCAACATACCTATAAAAGAATTTACACAAGTCAATGGTAAAAAAGAAATGTCAAAATAAAATTACAATAAAAATTTTCCATCTATCAATTAAAATAAATAATTACAAACACATTAAAAATTTTTAACATAACAACTGAACGCATTAACATTACGAATTTAAAAACTCATGAACACTATAGAAGGCACCTGCCAGAAGTGTCATTATGAGTTTTTATAATTTTTATATCGGGTGGAAGTTTGTTATAAAATTTGATGGCCAGGCATCCGGGACCATCTCGGCACCTCTCCAGACGCCGAATGGCAGGCACGATCCCCGATATTTGTCGGGTATTATACAGGATGATTCAAAAATCGATCACGAAACTTAAGAAGGCGATTCTTCATGACAAAATAATGGTAGAGCTTCATATAAATTTTATTCAAAATGTCATTCGATTTTGAGTTACAAGCCGACAAAGTTAACTTTTGTATTTTTTGTTTTTTAAATTGTTTGGCTACGGAAAAACCGATTCGACTAATATTTGACGATTGCGCTTCACATCGATTGTGTGCCGCTGGAGGGCACCTTACTTACGTTGAAAATTGTTTTTTGTCATAATTTTTTTAGTTTTGACAGCTACACTAGTTTTTAGTATGTTTTCTCAAAGACTGATGCAGAGCCTTTAAAAAAGGTGCTCTTCATTTAACTCGCTACATCCGACCGTTTAGACGTAAATCAGTCTTAAAAATTAAATGGTAAATTAATTTTTCTCATGTCATTACCACCAGCTACCAGGTAAGTAGCTATCAAAGTATACTAAAGCCACGGCACTTATAACAACCAGCAATATTACTCGACCTGTCAGGCAAAAAATTAAATTTAAATTGTATAGTCATGAATATCACTGTGCACTGTGAACTCCTCTAATTTAGATTTAATATAGATATATTCTCTAGTATAAATTGTGATGGCAAAGTTAATATAAGTTGTTGAAATGCTGGCCTGTAGTCTTCCCGATAATGAAGCCGGGCCAGAGCTCTGACCGCCTTCTGGCGGCCCATGGCCCCAGATGAGCACCGCATAGGTCATAACCGAGTGAAACAGGGCAAAGTATATATTCCTCATTGAGACAGAAGAACCACATTCCGAGGGATTTTTCAGTGCAAACAGCCTGCTACAAAGTCTTTTAGTCAGTTGATCTGTGTTTGTATTTCATTTTAGTCCATGATCTAAGTACACTCCAAGAAATTTTACAGATTCATGTTCATTATTATCAGGTTGGATATCTCTTAGAGAGAATACAATCATTTTAGTTTTGTCTTTATTAAGCAGTAATCTATTCGCACCAAACCACCTCTCGGCCCTCGACCGCGCCTCATCCATCCCTCGCACGGCCTAACCGAAGATACTCGTAATTGCAGCAAGTGTGGTGTCGTGGAACAGCGTGAAACTCGCAAAGGTTTCCCACATTAGTAAATCGTTAATATATATTAGGAACAGTATTGTTCCCAATATACCGATCCTTGGGGTACTCTCACATCAATCCCAGCCTCCTCCAACTCTCACTTTCTGCACCCATTCTTTGAGATAACATCCCACTAACAGAATTGCCAGGGTATCAGAATTATAATGTTTCAGCTTTCCAATAAGAATACCGTGGGACACGCAATCAAACGCCTTACCTAGGTCGCACAGCAAAGTAGCATTGAAATCCTTGCTCTTAAAAGCGTCCTGAATTTTTTGGATCAAGTGCAATATGCCCAGAGTAGTGTTGCGTTCTCCACGGCCGCCAAACCGGAACTCTGAAAAACTCGAATTATCTACAAAAAATGAGACAATCTGTTTAGCCATGGACCTTTCCATGATTTTGGAGGCAATAGGCAAGAGCGATATTGGCCTATAGTTGGATACTTGGTTCTTATCACCAGTTTTGTATATGGCACAACGGCCTTTTTCAGTATATTGGGGAAAGTACCTGTTATTAAAAAGATGTTCATCAACCTTGTGAGTGGATATATAATTAGGATTCTTACTGTTTTAATTATCTTTACATTTAACCCGAACACATCATAGCTGGTTTTATTTTTCAAGTTGCTTATAATATTCCTCATTTCATTATAGCTTTCCCGAAAAGCGAATGCAGCAGGCGTTGCCACATGATGCAAACTATACAAAGAGTTTATATTTACATGCGATATCTTATTTACCAAACTAGTTGCAATATTACTGCAATGGTTAAATTCTTCAGCAGTGCTCAAAGTATTAGCAACATTATTTTTTGATCTAACAGAATTTTTATTTATTATGTTCCACATGAATTTAGCAGGATTGCCCGAGGAGGCTATGAGCCTTTCATTATCTGCTATTTTAGATTGTTTAATTGCCCTTCTATATTTATTTCTATAAATCTTAAAGTTATTTAAATAAGGCTCACGCTGATATTGCTTACTTCACTCACCCAAAAATCGTAGTGGCTCCCTGATTCTACCAAGACCCTCATCTAACCAACCGACTCCCTGGTTGGTCCGACTTTACACTAATATATCTTAAGCGGAAATGCTGTCTCATAATTTTGCTTTAGGATGTCGATGAACATGATAAACAATACTGATTTCCTGATCAGTGACAAAATAAAATGAATTACTCTCCACCAAACCATAGAAAGCATGCAGGCCAACCTGTGTTATAGGTCTAAATGTTTTGTTAAGTGACTCACCTTCTTCTTACTCGGCAGGTCAATTTCTAGAAGCTAATTCATGTGATCTGAAATGTCCGGGTCAATAATAAAATTATTGACCTATAACTTTCTTGAGAAAAATATGAAGCTATTATCCAAAGAGGAATTATTTCTTGAGGATTCAGAGTTTGTTTTTATAAAGCCATTACCAGATAAGATGTCCTCAAAGAGAATTGTGTTATGATGAATAAGTTCAAAGTGCACATTGAAGTCACCCACAATTGCAACATTTCTATGAATGCCCACCATGTTGATTAATTCATCCATGACATCTAGAAAGGCGCCGAAACAACCCATATGCAAATTAAATTGTTTGAATAATGTACCACATGCTTTTATGCATTTTTTAATACTGCTCAATGACTCCACCGGAACCGCCTCTACAATGTCTTTAAACAAAAATAGCAGATCCACCTCAGACAGAGATTTCTCTAGTCGATTTACTAACACTGATTAAACTACTTATCCTCATATTATTTATTTCATCTTTAGTCAGCCAATGTTCTGTTAGACACAGAACATCTACCTGCTTATCCACCAAGAATGCTTTCATTTGGTTTTTCTTGGACATCAGTGAGATTGTAGTTTAGATAACGAACAAAAAAGAAGAAGACATAAATTTTATTCAAGATCCAAATTATTTCAATAGAATTTTGTGGACGATATTTTCCACTGTCGGTATTTATAACAAAAAAACCGTCGTATTGAGCCGATGAAAATCCACAAGATGTTGAGCCAATTACTCTTCCAGGACGCTCCTCAATACAAGTTTGGTGAAGCATTTTAGGGACTAACGCCTTAGATCTGGTTTTTATCCGTGGCGTCTTAAATAGGTTAAGACATCTGGAACTTTTGGAAAATAAACTTGAACACCTTATCGATGAACAACCACTTCAAATTAGGCAAAATATAATTTTGCAGCAAGACTGAGCATTTCCCCATAATATTCTGTTCATAATAATCACCAAGTGTGGATGGGTAGATATGGAACAATTAACTGGTCCGCGAACTCCCCAGATCTATCGCCCATGGATGCCTACCTTCCATTGGGACTATTTGGATAATATGATACATAGAGAAAGAAGTAATAATCTTGTAGACATTCAGAGAAAAATTATCGAAGAAATAAGAAAATGAAATGAAAATGCAGTATTGCCTAATCTCGACCATTCAATATTTCAAAAACCGTTTTGATACATGATATTATATTATACAAACAATATGCAGAATTTAATAGAAAATTCAAAAACATTAAAAGACGTGATATATTATTTATATTTAATAATAATAATAATAATAATAATAATAATAATAATAATAATAATAATAATA
>MU182303.1:793-65497 GCA_016904865.1 Pissodes strobi
ATAAAAAGTGCGTCGCAGAATAAAACAGGTACATCTGCATTCCTATAATAAAATATGTCCTCAAAAAGTGAACTGCGAGATTCTTATACGAAGCACGAACTATAAATGTGAAGGTGAACAATATTAAAAAGAAATAAAATATAATATCAGCAATGCAGCGCTGGTAGAGCGTCGTTATTTCAAGCGTTGCATAGTATAGGTGGTAGACAGGAGTATTGTAGTGATAAAGTATGTATATTACCTAGTTTTAATATTTTATGGTTAATATATCCGTTTTAGGCTATTTGAATCTCTAGTGTAATTTCAAATTGCAAAAAAGGTAGCTAAAATATTTTGAGCATCATACTTTTATGAATTATGTTTTCATATACAAATTCTAACTTTCGAAACCGACGGTAGTTTGCCTTCGAAACATAAGGCTTTTTTTAGATAGTTTAGCTTCGATAACCTTAATAAGTTGGACTCTTGCCAATTCATGCCCTTGGGTCTCGGCCGAAACGGTGTTATCTCTAATTCAAGTGGAGTAAATAGTAAAAACTTTGCACTAAAATATTAATCCGCAGGGTGTGATAGTATATATATTCGGTATATTTTTGTTGTTGGCTTGTCGCTCTTAAAGGAATTTGAAACATGTATTATTCAAAATGTTTCCATTTGCTATTTACACAATTTTTCCTTGAGCTAACTTGGAGACATAAAATGAAAAGAACGTGAACACGTTAATTTTAAAGGTTTAGCGTCTTCTAAGATTTAGATTAGGCTTCGGTAAGGATTTAGACTAGGTTTCACTAATGCTGTTTTGGAGATCGTCAACAAGGGTAAACCTAAATAATTAATTATCAGATTTTAACCAAAGTTTTAGATAAGCCCCCAGGAAAATTTGGAATATAATAATTAATTGCAAAATTCTTCAGGTACAAGTCACAATTTTAAAATATTATTGCCCGTCATATGCACAATCATAGCATACTTCTATTAACTTGTTTTCCAGATTTTTAGTCATTGTTATATTATTCGACCTGGCATTTCTATATTTAAGAAATATCCAAAATTTGTTTGTCCATTGATTTCATATTATACATGCATAAGAGGAGCTGCATTGTATTAGCAGGCAGGATCGTCAAACTGGTGAGATCAGTTTAATTACGGAGAGTGACGCCCCCGCCATTTCGAGTTGCCACGGGATGTGGTCCGTCAAATCTCATCGTCCTCCTCCAGGCTGGAGAACACCAAAGTACGAAGTCTGGAGCTGATCACTGGGGAGTGACCCAACAAACCCCATTCTTACCCCTGTCAGACTGGGGACCACCAAAGGAATGAGTCTGAGTCTTCCAGTGGAAGCGGCCCTAGGTGGTAGATGCATACGCCTACTCGCATCGCCCGGTGAAAGACCATCCCACCAGAACTGGGATGCGCTAAGAGGATCTTCCAAATCATGCTCCGCTTCCGCGCTGGTGGTGCCGAGTTCCACAGTAGGACTTTATGGACATGATGATGCTTCCAGGATCAAAAATATTCCGGAAGTAAACTCCCCGGCCATTCGGGCGCTGGGTGGCCCTGGGAGCCCTTCATTCCGCATTTCACAGACAGCAAAGATACCGAACCAATTTAGAATAGATTTCTGCAACATAAGAGGCCTAAATACAAACATAAATTTGGTACACCAACATCTACAAGCAAATAGACCACACATAATAGCTCTTACAGAAACACAAGTATGTTCTACAATAACAGCAGTAAACTACCCCTATCCTGGTTATGACTTACACACCCGATTTAGACATAATTTCGGAATATGCCTTTTTGTCTGAAGCGACCTTTCATGTCACCACGAGGAAACACTCGAACCGAAGAACCTTGACGTCATGTGGCTCAAGTTCACCGCCACGGGAATAACCAAGATTATATGTTGTCTCTATCGCCCTCCATACCAAAGCTTTTTTACTTACAACACTAGCTACCACTTTTGACTCAATACAGGTCGATTACCCCCAATTCAGAAATAATCATTCTAGAAGACTTCAATGCCCATAACACCAACTGGCTCAAACATCACAACAAGACCGACAACGAAGGTAGAGAAGCTGAAGCATTTGCCATCAGCTGCGGGATTAGTCAACTTGTAGACGAACCAACTCGGATCTCAGAGAGGGGAGAATTTGCCGTCCTCCTGGATCTTTTTCTAACCACCAATCCTAACTGGTACATAATTACAGTTGGTCCGCCATTAGGTACTTCCGACAACAAATTTATTACAACGGTTTGTGAATTTCCACTTCTACAGAAGGATCCACCATTGCCTCGCAAAATCTGGCATTACAAACTGGGACGATCTAAGGGAGTTCTACCTAGATTTTCCTTGCTTTGGTACTAACGACCCGTTATTTAGTCTGCTGTGAAAAGATTACGTAAGTAATCTCATCAGGAACTTAAGCATACATCCCAAATTCCATAAAGCTACCGTCAAAAGGAAAGCCCTGGTTCGACAGAAGATGCAAAAGAGTTCTAGGTAGGAAACAGCAAGCCTACAAGTACTGGCAGCAAAATCAGACCACTAAAAATTGCAAGTCAAGCAGAAGATATAAAACTAGGTACCCTATTTATAATAAACTACATAACCAACTGGCGTGCCTCGGCCACTCACGCAAGGTCCGGTCACATGCACATTCGCTTCGACATATCCCTTGAAAATATTAAAATGGTTAACAACCAAGTGCCCAAACTTACCGATTGAATTTCCTACAAAGAGCATGTAAAGTCGGAGTTTGAGGGCGAACCGCTATCCGCTTTAACTATTGAGGAACTTGAAGTAGCCTCGATACACTTAGAAAGTGCTATAATAGCCTCTTACGAAAAAAGCTGTCCTGTGAAACAGGTGGCAACCCAAAGGGATGTGCCATGGTGGAATAAGACACTAAACAGACTAAAGACTGAGTCGAAGAAAGCCTTCAATGAAGCGAAAAGACTGGGGAATTGGGATAACTATCATAAAAACCTATCCGAGTATAACAAAGAGCTTCGAAGATCCAACAGAAGAACTTCTAGGTCCTTTTGTGAAGGGATAGATGAATTAGCACCATCCATTCGTCTACAAAAAGTGCTATCCAAGGAGCACCCAAATGAAATCAGTTTACTAAAGAATAGAGCCCAAGACACCTTTGCTTCGTAAAATCCTTAAAGAAGATACGCAAAAGGTGTCAGGATCGGACGGAATACCTGCCATCGTGTTAAAGAACTGCGCCAACGAACTGACACCCGTTTTTTCCTGGCTTTATGGTCTGTCTCACGGAAAAGGGATTTACCCAGCTTCTTGGAAAGTCGCTCGAGTGCAACCTGTTCCAAAAAAAGGCAAGAAAACTACGCCCTCAAACTATCGCCCAATTGCCTTGCTTCCAATAAAGTCATGAAACGTGAATCAGCAACTACTCAAGTACCTCGAGAACAACAGAATAATCAGCGATAATCAATACGGCTTTCGCAAAGAGAGATCGACAGGAGTTATATCGGCCTATCTCATGCATATATGGAGTAGGGCAATTGAGAATCACGGAGAGTCTCTAGCGATTGCATTGGATATTTCGAAGGCATTCAACAGAGTTTGGCATGATGGACTGCTCAACAAACTACCGTCCTTCGGACTGCCAGCCTCTCTCTGCGACTGGCTTGCCAGTTTCTTCAAGAACCGATCTCTGCACGTTGCAGTTGATGGACACATCTTGGAAACAGCGAGAAAATCAAGTGCATGGATGTGTGCTCCTTTTATCTCTGAACTTGCAAACATAATAAATATTCTATGGGACAACCCAAATTATTTATTGGTGGCGGATGCAAATATTTACACTTACAATAAGCATATAACTTAATTAAGTGTAAAATCCCACTACCACCGTCCGAACTGCTAGGTCCTATATTACCAAGAAAAATGCATAATAAATTCATGTGGGGGGCTGTGTCGAACGTCAAATATGATGATAAAAGATGAAATCTGAAGAATGTGACCAGTCGTATGAAGAACGGATATTAACAGGGACATGCGTCAAAGATGAAGTTATGAACGTGGTTAAAAATTATTGACTATTTTTAAAACCGGAAGTACGAGGTCGAACAGCATAAAAAAGGCAAACAATTTGAAGAAAGTAGATTCGGCCTGGACATGTGATTGTGCAAATAACAAGCAATAATATATTAAAAGTGTAACTTTTCCTAAATGAGTTTTAATATAATTATTTTATTCTGCCTATTCCTGTGAACTTTGCAAAAATGCTATATATCTACAAGCCTGAACAAAATCTGATAATTATTTAATTATATTTTTCTCTGTTGACGACCTTCGAATAACCTAGATCATTTCCAGAAAATATTGATAGTTGATGTAATAACCAAGAATTTTTGCCAATGACGGCGATATAATCCCCGATGATGAATAATATTAGCCGAACCCAGATCTAAATTTCCGAAGATGATCTACTTTAGCTGAAACTTGAGAGTTGATATATGACATAACCTAAAACTGAACTTAAAAATTAACAGATGACGCAAAGTCCTGAAATCCATTTTATTCAGCAGCTGTTACAAATAATTTTTTGCTGTGTGGTGTGGGTGTCAGGTTCATCATGCCAGAAAACCTATTTGTCATTATTTATGGAAGCGCAATAATTTAGGCAAACGAATAAATTCGGATAATAGGAACAAGATGATGTAACTTGATGGATGCGGCTCGGTAAGTCCACGACTTCTGAAATCAGTGAAGGATAAGCTGATGATACGCACCCCGTTCAAAAGATCATGGCATACACCAACGGTCAACTGCAACGTTTAATTTTTTTGTCCCAAAAAGTTACGTGTGCAATCGTAAATAGCCTAAGATGTATCCAATGCCATCAGACGAGATCCAGCGAACCATTAATAATCTTCTAATTGTTTGTTATTTATGTTCGTCTTTTTGTTCCTCATTACCACCGCTCAAATCATCTCATTTTTACGACTTAACGATTCCAAGCCATACATAAATTTGATTTAAACAGGAGCTAATTTAATAATCCATTTTTTATTTTGGAGCCGAAACCGCAAATTATCATCTTTTTTGAGACTTATAAAATAGTATATTTCATTACCAGTCCGGAAACTAGGCTTTTCCGGTGCGCGCACGACAGTTTCTAGCACAGGAAAAGCTGTTTCTGGACGTGTAATGAACAATATTTTTCATAATACCTCTCTGAAATAAAGACATATAGACTCGCGTAAACATAAAATTATTATAATTTTACGTGTCCAAAATCATGTAATCCATTTGTATTCAAATGAAAGCAAACGTCAAACTTGCAATACAAGCACGACAGTTATTTATGAAGTATTTGCGACAAGTAATGTCAGAATAAATGAAATAATTTTACTTAAAATTAGACTATTGACGCTAAAATGTACTAGGCTAATCTTGTAGACTGCATCGCTGTATAATTTTAACCCAATTTATTATACTTTATGCTTATTCTGTGACTAAATAACTGCAATTTTAGCACTGAAAATCAGAGAGCGGGAAAACTTTTCCTGCTCCCTAAATAGGGACCGGGAAAAATTTTCCCGTGCCCGGACCGAAAAGACTTACTTTCTTTGCTCTACACAGACGTCGAAAATGATAGTTTTCAGAGAGCTATTATGAAAATGATTTTTTCTTCAAACGGCAGTAAATCCGTCATTACTCGACTGTGTAGGCGGCCGTGAAGTTTCGTTTTTCCTCCGCCGGAGCTTTACTTTCCACTTTTCCGCCGGCGGAGGTAAAAGTGTTGTCATAGCAACATAGATACAATACAAACAGACAACAAAATAAGCGTCAACAACTTAAGATTTATTAAACTACAATTTGTATTTATCACTCAATTTGTGACTGCATTTCTAAAAATCACTAATTTAGGAACAAATTGGTTAATATTTAATCGAACTTACTCAATAACTGCTTATCAATACGGAATTAAAACGCAATCTTAAAAAAATAATTATTGTTGACAGTGTCCACTGACAGCTTTATGTTACATTTATTCACCGACACCGGTCTAAGCAAGGCCACCTACGACCGTGGTCTAAGCCGCCTTGCGAACCCATTTATCTCAAAAACATTTAACCTAAAGAGACCCGACAACTCATTCATAAAAATCCGAAATCTTGCAAAAATATCAACAAAACGATTGTCCCGCCTCCTTATATTTTTATGTATGGTGTACAAACTTTTGTCAAACTTCGTCCCCACTACTAAATGTAGTATTGCCCGCCCCCGCCTGAACGAAAGCAAGGACAGTTCATAGACGTAGACTTTGAAAATGTGAGTCCATCATAATAATAATTTCAATAAAGTAATTGAAATGATGGTATTTATTCGAGTGCATTATTTAAAATATATTTATGTTTTATTTATAGTGTGTGGGTTAGATTGAGTTAGTTTGGGTTAGATATGGGTTCTGAAGGTTAGTTAACACAAAATAGTTATTTTGCTGTGTCACGAAATTTTTCCGTGTCCTTGCAAAACCACTGCGATGAAACCAAAGAAGTATTCACTTTAAAAAGGATTTAATAGAGGTTGGTAAATGACTGCAAACATATCAGATTATCCATTAATATCACATACATAGGTAAGTATTATAAAATATTAATTAATCACATCACAAAATGGTGCCCACTGTACTACTGTGTTTCATTTACTTTTACTTACTTGTGGAAACTCAGGTTCGGATGATAATAGCTGGAGATTTTGCATACCTCACACCGCATGAACATCGTTACTTTGATATAAATTTTATAAAAAATATTTATAGGAAATCACTCACGAAATACAAAAAAGCTACACGTCGCGTCGCGTCGCACAAATTCAGACTTTAAAACGTCCATTTGAAACCAAACAAAACTGGGCGAAGAGTGCTATTTTGCATGTTTTTTAATGAAAAACATTTATTTATTCAAGTCGCGATAAAGTTGGACGGCCATCTTGTTACTTTTGACGTCTGTATTATTAGGAATCCCATTCAAAACGGTGTCGAAATATTTGCTAGTGAGCTTTGACATTGCACAATTTTGTTAATATCATAGCAACCAGTCATTAAAAATAATGTCGAAAAGAGCTTCTTTTCGACACAACTTTGCGTACCGAAAAGACTTTTTTTATGATACCAAAATAGAAATAGTATATTGTGCAACAAGTGCTGAAAATAAGACTTTTCACACGATTGAGACAGTTTGGTGACACGAGCCGTAAGCGAGTGTCATAAAGTCTCATGAGTGTAAAAAGTCTTTTCAGCACGTGTAGCACACTATACTTTTTCTACGACTGCTACATACAGGGTGCCCCACTGGGAGTGTGGTAGAAAATTACATGTTATATGGGAATAGTATATTATTTTATATGGAGGAAAAGTAATACTTTTCATGGCGCGCTCGTGTTTAACAGCCGAACGGAGTGAGGCTGGTAATAGAGAGCAAGCCATGAAAAGTAACTTTTCCTCCAAATAAAATATACTGTTTTTTCTTCAAATGTCTCTTTTTAATAGTAATAATAATTATTATTAAAGATAAGTGGGTTCGCAAGGCGGCTTAGACCGGTGCGGTGTCGGTGAATAGGCTCAGTTTGTTGCTATATAGTAATGTCACATAAAGCTGTCAGTGGACACTGTCAACAATAATTATTTTTTTAAAAATTGCGTCTTCGATTGCGTTTTAATTCCGTATTAATAAGCAGTTCTTGAGTAAGTTCGATTAAATAATAACCAATTTGTTCCTAAATTAGTGATTTTTAGAAATGCAGTCACAAATTGAGTGATAAATACAAATTTTAGTATAATAACTCTTGAGTTGTTGACGCTTATTTTGATGTTTGTTTGTATTGTATCTATGTTGATATGACAACACTTTTACCTCCGCCGGCGGAAAAGTGAAAAGTAAAGCTCCGGCGGAGGAAAAACGAAACTTCACTGCCGCCTACACAGTCGAGTAATGATGGATTTACTGACGTTTGAAGAAAAACATTTTTATTATTGATTTATCAGAAAATTTTATTCCTACTGAAAGAAGCTACGTGAGTAAGAGATTCTCGCTAAACTATAACTAGGGGCACAGTCTTAAAATGGGGCCACCGGAGTGGGGTCCCTATTTTCCAAATATTTTGAAAAAGAGGCTCCGAGGGCGAAGCCCTAAAACGGGGCCCCAGGGGGGGGGGGGCGAAACCCTAGAATGGGGCCTATGGTTCGGGAGTCCCATTTTTGTACAGATTTAGCAATGGAGCCCCAGGGGCGAAGCCCTAAAATGGGGCCCCAAGTCTTAAAAGGGGGCGTCTGGTATAAGAGTTCCATTTTCTACAGTTTTGCAAAAAGGGGCTCCCGGGGGGTGAAGCCCTATAATTGGGCCCCCTTTTTTAGAGATCTGGTAATGGGACCTTTGAGGGCGAAGCTCTAAAACTAAGACGAAGCCCTTTAATCTAAATACCCGAATAAGCGTGTGAAAAGTATACTTTGCACACGCCGTGTGCAAAGTATACTTTTCACACGATGTTTGAAATGTCCAATTTTCAAGAGCAGTTGTTAGTGCGTTTTTGTCTATTTTCAGGGCAGTCGTAGAAAAAAGTATATTCAACATACATTTGCAATGAATGGTCATTGCATAATATACTATTCAGCAGCTAATAATGAAATAAAATTTCCGAAAACTTATTTCCTGAATAATTTCAAATTTGAACACGAAATTTATGAGATACCAAAAATACGCAATTTTATCCCGATTTAAACGTTTTTGTGACACATAGGGTTTTTCTGCTCTCAATGATTAAACGAAAAATTAAATCATACCACTGCTAACCTAAAAATAAATTGCTTATCATTATTTTTGAGACAAATAAAAAGGAACACACACACATACAAATTTTATTTAAAAACATACAAACACGACAAATATCTGGGTAATGACATATTCAAAAAGTAGCTTAATAACTATTTCCTTCTTAAATACCTATTAAAACATATTTACAGCAGTGCCTTCACTGGTTTTGAAACGTTACCAAGTTAGTATACTTATCGAATGGGGAAGGGCCGTCGGTCGTCGCCCTCCAATGCTCTCAATCTATTGGTGCAGTTACTTTACTACGTGCATACTATAAATATTTTGGGGGTAAAACAAGGCGGAACCAAGGGAAGCGGCATTGTCAGATTGACATGTAAGAACTTCAGAACCGGTTTTTGATGAATCAAAAATGGGGAAAATAAGTATTTAGTGTTATAATTTAATATGAAAAAAGTATGTACAGTTACTCGTAAACTTAAAATTTGGCAACGCTACATCTATCGACCATAGAATGTGCCTCAATGTTGGGGGAAAACAAAGAACCATTTGTCTCGTCTCTTCAGGTTAAATGTCTTTGATTTATCTTTAATAATAATTAGATATTATTACTATTAAAAAGAGATGTTTTTGCATTAATTTGTCGACATTTGAAGAAAAAACAGCATATTTTATTTGGAGGAAAAGTTACTTTTCATGGCTTGCTCTCTATTACCAGCCTCACTCCGTTCGGCTGTTAAACACGAGCGCGCCATGAAAAGTATCACTTTTCCTCCATATAAAATAATATACTATTATATTTTGCAGCCGACATAAGATTGCGAACCAATCTCTAAACGTTTCCTTCGAATGCCCCCGGGGGCAGGAGAAGGTCAGATAAAATAAGTAATTACCCTTATTGCCGAATAAGGAGCTTCTACTAATTTGTTTCATAAAATATTATTTACCGTAGGCGAATAGAAAGCAAAAAAATCAGACAGGAAAATTGTATTGCGAAATTCTTATGAAGAGATATTTTACTCTACCCTTTAGCGTTTCCGATAAAATATGGAAGGCCCTTCGGTTTCCTGCTCTAAAAATATTTCCATTTCCATTTCGGAGGTACGAAACGATTCAATTTGATTGCAAATATGACTGAAATATTAAGGATTAAGAATAGAAAAATAAAGGCATTGAGGCAGAATATTTAGGCCAACGCTTGGAAGTAATAGTATATTATATACCTAGGTTGAGAAGTAAGCCATTATTTACCGAGCACTTTTATATCCTGAGGCGCGGAGCGCCGAAGGATATAATGTGCGAGGTTAATAATGGCCTTCTCAACCGAGGTATATATAGAATTTTTTTTACTACTAACACTGATATATTACCATATTTGATTCGATTTGATTTTTATATTAGTCATTTTCTACTTATTTTTCAAATAGTTCGAAATATCAAGTAGCCTGGAAGTTCAGTTGTCTAACTGACAGATATCGTAACAAGAAGCGTTTTTTCGCGAGCTAACTACAATTAACCACGGCAAACTACAGGATACTACTTTGTTTTCACGAGGTTTAATTTAATTGTGGTAAGTGAGGGGAAGTTTCGTGACGACACTATTACATCATCATTTTTCAACTACGGCTTACTACAACTTACATACGTGACCAGGTGTGGTACTCGAGGTTTGATGGAGTCATGGCGGATTAATTTTGAAACGTTAAACATGTTTGTTTTTCCATTCTGAACAAGTTTGTAAATTGTACGTTCATGAAATTCTTCTATAGAAGCCTCATACGCATCGGAATTCCTACACAAATGTGCCCCAAATGGGATTTGGGCAGCATAAAGTATCCTGAACATATTCATCGAAAAAATACCATTAGTTTGCTTATCTCCAGAGACCACCATTCTGTCATTAAAAATATGAGTAAACGTTCTGCACTGATCAAACTGATCATTTTCAAATAAATATGCAAAATATCTATATTCTTTTCTAGCAATGCAAGATCTAACTACGGTATTTTGGCGAAGACAGAAGCAGACAGTACAATTTGTGGAGGGGTGCCCGCTTGGCACTTACTTCAGTATTACTTGTAGTTAACCGTGGTGACTCGCCAAAAAACGCTAATAATCTCCTGACAGCTCCATACATACAAAGTACCTTCTCTCCATCTAAATTTTGACGAAATCGCATTATTAATAAGAATATTATGGGGAGTCATGAAAAGTGAGTCATACTGTATATAATTTTTTTACTAATAGCACTGATACAATCCTTATCATTATTTGAATTGATTAGATTTTGAAATTAATCATTTCCTACTCATTTTTCAAACATCCGAAATGACGACTAGTTGTCAAACTAACAAATTTGACATTTTCCGTTTCCGTTTCATTATTGACCTAGGTTTTTTTTAATATTATTATTTACCTAGGGTGAGAAATGTTACTTCTCATTTGAGGAATGGAGTAAATAATGGTGATTTATCATGTTAGTAGTAAAAAAAAATTATTAAATAATATAAGATATATAATAGATTGAAGGGAAAGAAGGGAGTAATTATGAGAACTATTTGTTAATTAAAGTGGTATTGTTTGTGAAACTTGATTAATATAGGATGAAACAGCTAACATATCAACATCCCGAACTACCATGAAATGTTAAAAATGAAGGAGGGTGCATTCACTTTTTGTCACCTTCTCTCAGATACAAGAAAGGCAGTGATTTACTGGAAACCTAGGTAAAGTAAACACGGTGGCTATGAAAGAGGTTTCGTCTCCGGGAAGTACTTTTTGAGTGCGGTGTCGGCGTTTCACGGCTATATTGTTGGCGCGTCGAAACCTGATCTTGGAGAGGGCTGGTACACGTGGTTTCCCAAGCCTCACTGGGAGTACATCAGCCAGCAACCGCCGGCTTACCATCTCTGTTGGATAGGTATAATGTCATGGTCACCTATGGAGCATTTCCACCTTATTCTCACGGACATACGATTCGTGACTTCTCTGGTATTACTCGGAATTTGTTAGTTGGTATTTCATGCTGTACCGATCTTGAGCAAATTACACACTTCAACTCATTGATTAATATTTCATTTCCCTCTTATAATGACTATTAATATGTTTATGAACAGAATTTTGCAGAAACTATTCGTGAAGACAAAAACAAATATAACATAATAGATTCTGCTTTCTATCAGGAAATGCTTGTACAATTACATAACTTTGAGTTATACAAAATATTTGTTCACTGAAGTTATCCAGGAACACCACATTTCCAGCTGCATATTCATCTTCTTGGTTCATTTCTAATAGACGGAGAGCTGGCGGCCGCGGAGGTACTACGATAATACCTCCGGCTAGAATTTTGAGATGTGGTTGGGGGGACCATCAGGAAGTGCCATCTGCACGGGTTTTGCTCAAAATCCCTGCGAAGGACACGTCAGACGACTTAAAAGTGAAAAAAATTTTGCTCAAAAAATATTCATACCTCCGGCTGAAAATTTGCACGTTACCTGTTGGAATGTCACTAATGACGTATGCAAATCGTCAGACGCCTAGGTCGCTGCTAAAGAGGTGTCAGACGCGCTCAAATTTGCAATTTTTTTTTTTTAATTTTTTTTTCTTACCTCCGTCTGACGTTTCAACATATTGCAACAGAGACCATTCTAAGCACAAATTAAAATCGTCAGACGAAAATACCGCTGCGAAGTCCCCCTACAACGTTCAGCAAGCTCGTCCCGCCTGAGACCTATAATTTTTTTTCCAAAATTTATTTTCGTTATCGTCGTCTGACGTTTTTACATATTATCGAAGAGACCATTTTAAGTACATATTTAAATCGTCAAACGAAAGTACCGCTGCAAATTCCCCCTGAAATTTGGCAAAATTCCAGCCTAGATGGCTGAATACTGTTTCAATGTTTTTTTTAAATTTATTAAAACACTTGTTGGGGTTAATATATGTGAGAAGAGAAAGTCAATTTATATATATTGAAAATTTCACATTTGAAAACTTCAAACATGGAAATTTCTTTTGAAAATTTCAAACGGTACATTCCTACCTGTAATTCATAATGGCGATTGCAGTCTCTGTGATATTGGAATTGATAGATATTGTAACCTGTATCTTTTAAAATTTGTAGCAGCCTCTCGTCGTTTAATGTATAGACTCTAGATAAAACTATACTTTCTATTGTCTTTCGAGCATAGGTACGTAATCCCACACGACTCTTGACTGTTTTCCTTACTTATCCACAGTAAATACAAAGATTTTTACTTTACTTGGTTCATTTGTTTTTTCCTAGTGCTTCAATAGTTCAACTTCATTAATATATGCATATTTCAAACATTCTCATTCGTCAACTCTTGTTGCGTGGATGTTGATGCATCCGCATTAACCTGAACATTTAGTTATTTTTCCTCATCACTAGTTTCCATAACGACTGCAGCAAAAGCTGCTGAAGTTAATGTGGATGGCTCGTTTGAGGACGTTTCAGTTCTCGCCAATTCCATGTATTTATTGATATATTTTTTCGGCAAAGACGTAAACTAAAACGGAGTTTTATCCACAATACCGAAACAGAATTATTGCACTCGACGCGCGTTTCGCTAACCATGTTAGCATCATCAGGAAATGATTAAAACTAAATATAAAACTCTACCTAACTCGCTTTTATACTAAATGTTTGCTTAATCAAGCGGAACCAATCCTGGAAACCCACTAGTCACGCTCGATCAACCAATACAATGGACTATACGGAATAGGCCCTCTATCTCTATTTAAACTATTCTTACATTTACTAATTTCCATACTTTCATATGCGTCTAATAATCTCCTATCAGTTATATTATGAATTAATTTAAAATTTTTAATTGTTATTCTATGATTATTATCAAAAGCATGCTCGCCAACACTTGATTTTTCTGTTCTACCATACTTTAAATGAGCTATGTGTTCCTTGAATCTCGTTTGTATAGATCTTCTAGTTTGCCCAACATATTTTTGGTTACAATACATGCATCCAATTTCATATATTCCACTTATTTCTAATATTTCAATTTTGTCCTTTGGACCACCTAATAATTTCTTAATGTTGAACTGAGTGTGGTATACTAATTTTAGAACTACTTCCTTAAAGACTTTTTGGAGTCCTCTAGTATACTGAGGATTATATGGTATCGAGACATATTTTGTATTTTCATCCTGATTGACGAACGAAGTGGAATCACGAATGGTCTTTCTAAACAAATGCCTATTAATTAGTCTATTTATTAAGTTAGTATTGAAACCATTAACTTTCGCTATATTCTTAATTGTCTTCTCTTTATTATTGAATCTTTCTCTGCTCAGAGGAAAGTTAACCATACGGTGTACCAAAAAAATTAAAGCTCGCCATTTTGTGTTGGTCGCAGTGGAAGGAGTCATTAGGAATATATTGGGTAGTGGCAGTACTTTTTCTATAAATATCAAATTCTAGTGTGTTATTGTCGTTCCTAATCACTAAAGTATCCAAAAATGGAAGTTTGCCATTGTTCTCGACTTCATAAGTAAATTTAATAGTGGGGAAACGGTTGTTTAATTTGGTTACAAAATCTTCGATATTAGCGGTTTTTGTGTCGAAAATCGCGAAAATGTCATCCACATATATGTACCATACCCTTGGAAAATATTCGAACTCCTGACTGATTTCATTTTCAAATTTACTCATGAAAAGGTTAGCTAAGAACGGTGATAAACAGTTGCCCATTGCCGTGCCTTCAAGTTGTTGGTAATAGTTATTTTTATATTGAAAATAATTTTAATCCATACAAAGTTTGGTTAAAGTTGAATATTCTTGTTTGATTTCGTTATCAAAACTGTTCATCTCAAGTAATTCACCAACCAAGGTATTGCAAGGTCTGTGGGATTGGTACACTAGGGAACAATGAGCAAACATCAAACGAGATTAAAATTTCCCCTTCATTAAGGTTCGTACCTTTAATTTTGTTTATGAAATCTAAGAAATTTAGTACTGCTGAATTCTGTTGTTTTATAGGTAAATTTTCAAACTGGTTTGCTAGCCACTTGAAAATTATAAGTTGACGATCCTAATGCCAAGACTATGAGACGCATTGCCTTCCGAGGTTTATGAATCTTGGGGAGACAATATAGTTTCGGCATAGTAGGATTGCTCACAGATAATTTGTATTTAATTTGATCAGAAATAAGGTTGCTACATTTCCTCAAAGTGTTTTTACCTTGTGTTACCATCTTAGATAACGAATTCCTTGAGATTTTGTTATAGGGCCCGGATTCTATTAAATTATCAACTCGTTGAAAATATTCGCTTTTGCCTAATATAACAACCTTATTACCTTTGTCAGCTTTTAGATAGAAAACATTTTTCTCCTTTAATCTCTTGATTGTATTTTTTCCTTTTCCAGGACGAGAGTTAAAATTATTATTAATTACAAAAATAAAATATTCTCACTATATTTTAACTTAAATGTTTTACGAACTTGAAGAACTTCATGGTACTTCTTTTGTTTATCCGCATTTAGTAACGGTATTAACTCAGTTACATCACTAACTTCGCAAATCACACACTTCCTATTATTTCCACAGAACTGTTCTCTATTCCCAACAATGCTACGGAAGACATTTGCGCGCATAGCCAACTCAGCATTTTTTTAAATAATCGATAATATCAAGCGCATCGGGGGTTAGTGAGCTGGAATTTCGCGATATTTCAGGGGGATTTTGCTGTGGTATTTTCGTCTTACGATTTAAATATGTAATTAAAATTGTCTTTACGATAATATGGAAAAACGTCAGACGGAGGTAACGAAAATAAATTACCGAAAAAAAAAATACGTCTCATACGGCTTGAGCTTTGTGAACGTTGTAGAGTGACTTCGCAGCGGTATTTTCGTCTGACGATTTTAATTTGTACTTAGAGTGGTCTCTGTTTGAATATGTTGAAACGTCAGACGGAGGTAAGAACAAAAAATTAAAAAAAAAAATTACAAATTTGAGGGCGTCTGACACCCCTTTAGCAGCGACCTAGGCGTCTGACGATTTACATACGTCATCAGTGACCTTCCAACAGGTAACATGCAAATTTTCAGCCGGAGGTATGAATATTTTTTGAGAATTTTTTTTTTTCATTTTTGAGTCGTCTGACGTGTCTTTTGCAGGGGTTTTGAGCAAAATCCTTGCAGATGGCTATTCCTGATGGTTCATCCGACTACTTCTCTGAATTCCAGCCGGAGGTGCTATCGTAGTACCTCCGCGGCCGCCAGCTCTTAGTCTATAATTCGTCTGGACTGGATGATTTTGCTTCAATTTTCATGAAGTTATTTATATCGTGTTCACCTAAGAGCTGGATTTTTTCAATGTTTGTTTAACCCATATCTCTACAATATACAATTTCCAAAAGGAGGTATTTTTACATTTGAATAAACACATTCCTTTATACTTTATGACATGCAAATAGGTATTAGAAACTTCTTTCTTGGCTTCTTCAAAAATTATTGAATTAAGGTATTTTCTACAACCTGCACAATATCCCTTTCTGGCTGTCCACTTTGCCAAACATTGAAAGCAACACTTATGATCACACGACTTAGAAACACAAACTTCTCTCTTTTTCCATTAATTTGAAACAAACAAAACAATTATTTTCTATACACAGTTCTTCACTGGGCCTTTTTTTTCTTCTTCATTTTCTTTCACCACTTACTTTTTGCTACCAATCTTTCCTTTTTGGTGTTAACCATGACATGAATTCACAAATTTTGAATTGAGTCGAACCATAAACTGCTAGTTTTATAATAAAAGTTCAAGTGGGGTATAAAACCTGAAGGTTACAATAAAATCAATCAAGGTTATGCCAAAGGCAAAATATTATTTCAAAGTAAGGGAGCATCCGCAGTAGGCGAAGTGTTGACCGGTCAGTAAGCGCAGCGTACTTTAGCAAGGTTATATTATAGGATGAAACAACACACTCAGCGTTATGTCTATATCTTTATAGTATAAAGGGATAAAAATGTTCTACAGGGAGGCATAAACTTATTTTATGATGACAGAGATGCCTCTCGAATTCAATGAGAAAGAGAGAGTTCTCCTTCTACGGGAGGACTCGCTCTCATTAATGTACTACTGATTAGCAAGTAGTTGTATTAAATAAATGCACTAATGAGATATTAGCCCGCTTTTGAATGTAGGTTGTTCACCTAACACCCAGTCAGATATTTCCTGTAAAAGTTGCTGCATGAGGAAGAATTTGCAAAATCATAAAACTACAGGAACGACGATAATGGAAAATATATCAAATCAAGACATATGATTTGGCTGATACAAAAGTAAATTAAGGAAAATTCTAACATAGAGTTACCCTAACAAATATATCATTTTAATAAGCGAGCGGCGGAACTCTTTGTTTTGCATTTCCTGGAAGTCCATATTATTTCTAATTATTTGAATTATTTAAAATTTTGCCTTCTCATATTGGCAGTTTAATATTTCAGAACTTCTCGTACTTCTCACCTGTAATTTAATGATGGCAATGGACAAATATGAAAATTCATGTGCACTTTCTGCAGGCAAATATTTTAATTCAATTAATTTACATTTCCATGACATAGTGATATGGGTCTATCGAGGCTTAAGTATTTTCTCATTCTGTATTATAAAACCTTAATATTCCAGTCACATGCCAAAATAAATTCGACCGTTTCGAACCTACGAAATGGTAATGGGAACGATTTCGGCGGAGGAAACCCCCATATTTCATCGAAAAAGCTAAAAGGTAGCTAAGATATAATCTCAACTATACAAGATAAATAATATGGCATTACGCTTTCCACTGAATTCTTCCCCTCTATTTGTCAACTCCGAATAATTACTCGGGAAACAATTATCACTTGATTTTGAAATGTATATTGAACACTATTTACATTGTTTTATTTATATAGTGGGCAGGTTAGTTACCTAAGTTGGATGCTTAATAGGGACTAAATATTAATTTCTTCATATATCTTTATATAAAAGATCCTAAACTTGTTTGCTATATTTTGTTTTACGACATCATTAATCATTTCAGCTCCTTTTTTTGAAGAGCATGTATTTATAAAATTATTCAAGTAATATTCTGATGGAATAAAGAGTTACAGAAACTATGCATTCAAAAGCGGAGAAGACTGGTAAGACTTGATGGAAATTGCCCAAATGTGGATAGCTTAGAACAAAAAAGGAAGAATACAAGAAGGCAAGAGAAGAAGGGAAAGACTTATAAAGTAGTCAAAGAGGCAATATTGGCAGCGCCCGTTTGAGAAACTAGACCATGATATGTGGGGCACCGGATATAAAATAGTCACAGGGAAGCTTACAAATAAGGCACCTGTAGAATTAATAACGAAAAAAGACTGTGGCAGAAGCATCATCACACAGAAATTGCGATCGGCCAAGAGCTGGGCCGAGGAGTGAAGATGATCATTTTTACCCAGCAGGAATTAGATGATGTGAAAGCAGAAAAGGTCCCCAGTAAAAATGTCGTAAAAGGGCCGGTTGGATGCCCAGTCAACGATCTTCTAGATAAGCGAAAGTTGGAAAAGGACTATAAAATAGCCAGGTTTATACTGCTATTGAAGGTAGGGAAGCCACTGCATGACCTGCCTGCGAACACGTTAAGTAAACCCTACAGACCTCTAAGAAAGAGAGTACGTATCCAAGGACCAATATAGTTTTAGAAAGGGTAAATCGACCATTGAAGCTATCAAAGCCTTAAGTAAAAGCAAGGAAAATACTGGAGAAAGTGCCTAACGTTGGTCACAGTAGACCCAAAAAATATGTTGAACACTGAAGCGTAAAGCCTGATTATAGGAGAACTTGAAATAAAAAATATCTCAAAATACCTGATAAACGCGATTCTTAGGTATTTTAACAATAGAAGAGGAGGAATCGATAAAACGGAAGAAATGGAGAAATGTTTGCTCAGTCCAAAATACAATCTTGTATGTTGGGGTGATAAGCTTAGGAACAACAAAAAGGGCGAAAGCCAACGTTTTGCTGACGACCTAGCACTGATGGCAACAGCAAAGATGAAGCGGGGTTGACCTATAGGACAAACGGGTCATTAAGAAGCAGAGACTGGTGGATGACCAACAATAATCTGGAATTGGCGCTACATAAAAAAACCGTTATCATGAAGGGACCAAAGAAAAGTTATCATATCTGATTTCTGCGCACACAGATAGACCAGAGGGGGCAAGAGCACGTTTGGGGAACAAACGTGCCCTTGCCCTAGAAAAATGAAAAGGCAGATATCGGCTGTAACTAAACTAATGCTAAACTCCTGCACGATCAACATAAGAATGGATGGAGTAATCAATTGAACTCTATGGAGCCCCCATATGGTACAGAGCACTGGAAAGGAAATGACACGCCAAAGTACTTGAAAAGGTCCAGAGAATGGTTGTTCTAAGGGTGACTACTGCATAGAGGAGCAACAAGGCACTTCAGATTATATCAGAAGATATGGCTTTGCAGGCAAAAGGATTCTGCTTAATAGAAAGCGTTCAAGGAAGAAATTATAGAAGAATTGCAATTGAGGTGGGAGCACGAATAGGATCCAGAACAGGAGACAAAAGTGATCATCCTGGGTATAAGAATATGGCTAAATTGTAGAGATCGCCGTTTTACTTACCTCATAGCCCAGAAATTTTCAAGGCATGTAAGATTCGGAATCTATGCCCTGAGGAAAAATTGCATTCGACCATTGTCGATACTGCACTAAGGCTGATACGGTAGAGCACACTTTTTTCGGTGTACACGGGTGGACAGAATAAGAAATGAAGGTTGCAGAAAACTCGGTTTCTTACTTATAAAGGAAAATACAATATGAAAAAAAGCATGAGATGTGGTGAAAGATTTAGGTTAAAGTTTTCATGGAAAGAAATGAAAAAGATGAAAAAGGTAAACAATAAAAAGACAGCAAACATTTTGAGAGTACCATAAAAACGAGCAAAATAAAAAGGAGTCTGAAGCCATCTGAGGCAGAAGTTTTTTAATCTGTGCAAATATGACACAACCCAACACATAAGAAGGCCTTTTCAAGATTTGTTTTACTTTTTCGTACGAAAAAAGTATTACTACTACTACCATTACTTCTGCTATCATAATACAAATATCTTGTTAATATGCGTTAAAGGTTATGCCATTTTTTTTTATCTGACTTTATTCAACATTAAACCATTATATATGAGTTATCCATTCAATCGACATTTTCAATCAGTTCATAAGCCAGGGCAAAAACGATTCTGGCACGTGAAATATAAAAAGCCTCATATTTTATCAAAAAGTCAAAAAAAGGTGTGATACAATAATATTTTACCTGATCGAAATTTGAGCTATAGATATACATGATCCGCATGTGGATTTCTCTTTAGCGACGTATTTACATAGTCAGGCGCCATATTCGATTTTTAAATAATTATATGATTGGGGTGCTTCTTTATCATAAGTATTTTTTTTTGTGAATGAATTCAGTTGACTTTCAGTCATAGTATTACAAATACGGCAATTCTTTTATCGCTCTTTCAAATGCTGCCGGAAGTCCTACATTTTATCTTAATGCCCGTAGATAAATATATATTAATTAAAAATAATTTAATATTTCATATCGAGATTTAGTCAGATTGAGAGATTTTTAATATATCTAGACTTGCCAGGGAACTAGTGCTTCGCGTTACATAATTTATCTTATATGGTATTATTGAATAACAGCGTAACCACGGTTCGTGGCAATCCCCAATTTATGTTTACGCAAATGCATAGCGCAAGCAAAAAAATGATAAAGTTGGACAAAATGCCTAACGATTGAAACTAAAAACTACGGAAAATATATATATTTAGGTTTATGACATCTTCATATGCCTAGATGTAAAGGAAGCAGTGAGACAATAGCAGTTTATGTAACAAGAGGAAAAAGTTAGTTCCTTACATATGTGCTTACTTTGAAAGTGACTTTAAGTATCTTGCAATATATTCTTGTCCTAATGCTGGTTCATCGAGATTGCTCATCGTCCAGCATCGGCAATACGACAATACCTAGCAGAGTACGATACACACTTGTGTTTTAAATCGAAGACCACAGTTAAGGCTCAGTTGCCTCAAGTTCTGGAAGAGTAAAATTTGCAATCTAATAGATTTTAGTTTCTTAACTCTGATTATTGGCGCCTTATAACTTAATGCCAGATAAGCAAAAACAAATCAATATCTTATATCCATTGACACATTCAAATATCAAATGTTAATGAAAGTAGTATGTCTTAAGATATGGACTAATTTTGTAAGGAAGGTTTATGAAAGTCGGTGTCCTCAGAGAAAAAGGCGAAAAGCAACAAGGAATAGCAAAAACTATTATTTTTTTGCTTATATTGAAGAGAAACGAGGCATGGTGGAATTCTTGAGTTTTGTAAAAGGCCATTTTACTTTACATCTCTGCAAATAAGCCAGTGGCTAAAGTTGATCGACCTCAACTCGTTGAAGTAAGCATCCTAATAATTTCAAAGTGGGCCTCTTTAATAACGTTTTTGGAATTAATTAATGTACTTTTCCTTTAAATTTAATGAATCTCATCTTGTCGTTTTATTCGTTTCGAAATTATTTTATATAATTTCGACATTCCACGGTAAAGCCGCGTGTTGTAGGAATTGGGGCATTCTTTTCCTGTCCAGATCATCATTGGCTCACTAATTTATGAATTTATCTTCAAATTCGAATATTTTCCAATTTATACGTAAAGGAATTATCTTTGGAATTATCTGAATAACTGAACAGCATCAGAAGCTTAATTAACCGAGTAGTCATAAGGACCAATCCCAAACAACAACCGGTAAAGTTGCACATAAAATTGGAGCAGTTATATAATTTATGTACTTCTTGAAAGCATGTACTATAGAATATTTCCAATCAATTTCGTTTGACATAAAGGCCCTTATTATATATTCTTTAAGAGTCCGTAAATAATCAATATAGAACCAGTCAATCTTAAGTTTGTGACATATATTAGTCAATCAGGTTCTTATCGCATTATTTAAGTTGTTCAGCGGGTTGTATATACGTACCTGACATAAAAATGTTTTAAAATGAAGGAGTATACTGTAAAGAATATTATTCTTATTACCTTTTATTTCGGCATCATACCAACGAGCTAGAGGAATGAGCTTTCCGCAGAACTTATCTAAGGAATAGAATACAACTTGAATTTCCTAATAATGTATAATACTGTTTTTGTTTGCTTGATGGTATTTTTATTTTGTGCTTGAAACCAGCTTATGTAGCTATACCGAACTTTTAGCGTCATGTTGTGTCAATAAAACTATAATAACATCCACTAATAACCCTCCTAAATATCATGTGATCGCAGATAAAGGAGCTGCCGTGCCAAAGCCAACATAACACATAAGTTTAGGTTTACCTACTATGGTTATGTAACAAAACCTCCACCTTCGTTAAAACACATGATACCGAATGCATATATCAGCCGCGAGTCTTCGCTCTGTTAAGTCGCGTAATCTTAGCGATCTTAAAGTGTATAAATCCTGTTTATTGGGAAACATCTTTTTAAACGAAAATTGCAGCTTTGAAAAATAACTTGTACTGAACCGGGTTTATAAATATGTAACCTCCAGTAGGTGTTTAAACCCCGAGAGGTTGCATTGCTCATAGGATGCATAGAAGAAAATAATGATTCACATAATTGTCGCCATCCTTCTAACATAAAAATGGAGAGCATGGAAAATATCAGTGTTATTGTGACTTTCAAAATGCAAGACTCTCATCTCTGCCTTATATCTAATATTAATTCTTTTTGGGTATCATGGTGCCTGTTTACGCGATTAGTTTTGCAAATTTGTAATATCATCGCGCCGAAAGGCGCCTCGACCACATGTCACGCTTTATTTGAAAGCCTTACTCGTTGGGTGAGGGTTACTCGGGGACTCATGCAGGTATATAACTGGCTTAACATTACGGAGTAGAAGTAATTTGCTCTTTAAAGGAAAATACTTTGATTCACAAAATGATGTATTTCGATTAACCTCACTTTGTACACAAGAAAAGCCTTTTCATAAGGGGAGATCGCCTAATTCATACTAATAACTAGTACTTATAATACCAAAAGTAAGGGGTTATATTCGATACTTTAACTTAAAAAGTTTAAGAGGCTGCTTTAATATTAACCTGTATCTTCTGGGTCTGTAAGTGTAAGGACTCGGTTTACTGCCGGAGCAGATATGTGCAACCTTTAAAGGTAGGCGTGCTCGGTTTACTGCCAGAAGAGATACGTGCACCCTAGATGTGACATAGTTTTCCTCACATGTAGGTAAAAGGTTAATAGATATGATTAACTGGTAATCAAGATGTGCGTTGCGAAAATTTTTACGCCCTATGTTGACGTTGAGTTACTAAAGGGTACAAAGTATCGTGGTTCGACCCATTAGCGTTTAGATCGCAGGAAATAATATTTGAACGGAAAATTTAGATTTACTTTAATTAGATTAATTTTTCATTGACGATATGTTTCTCTATCGAGTATAGATACTGGAAATTGCATTGTGAGACCAATATCCGCCGCTTACAATATTTTATTCACGCATGTTATGGTTTCCCATAGTTTTAGGTCATTATTTAGATAATTATCAATCAAACCGTAAATAAGTTACTATGTTCTATGCGTTCTATATTTTCTATTAATAGTTATTGACAAAGTAATATGTAGGTCATGGATTAATTATTTCAAATCCAATATAACCTAGAATAAATAAATTTTATCATATATAATTACATTTATTTCCTTGTTATTTACATATAGAAATGTTATCAAATAATTACAAATTGGGCATGCCCACCCCACATCAATAATCATAACATAACATCCAAATAATTACCCAACATATTTTACAGGATGCTTCGTTATTTTGGTGACACATCTTTTATGTATCCTAATGCGTTTCTCTAGTAAACAAAGCATCGAACATGTATTCGATTTATCTCTCTAGCGTGCGATTTATCGGGAGATCCCAGTGTCAAACCTGATTTATCTGCTCCAATTATCTAACATAACGGAATCCTGATGGAACAAGAAAGGCCTACTTATTCGGTGAATTTACAGGGTGGTGTCTATTTGACCGTCAAAGGGTAAAAATCGGATTAAGTAGTACTTCCAATATTATGGAAATATAGGGGACTCATCAATATTTTTAAGTAGAAACTGAATGCCTCATATTATATCGGCTATCTTAAGAGATACCGAAAACCATTTTAAATATAAAATAACTCATATTCTTATAAGGAATAAAACATAATCTCATTTTCAATCTACCTATTCTCTTTGACGGGTCAAAATCTTAAGGTTTAAAATATTGTTAAGAAACCCTTCTTTATGTATGACATGTAGCATGAAGCTCGTGGAGGATGGGCTAATTTAAGTTTTCGGAAGAATCTTCCGGTGGAGGTTGCCCTCCATTGATAGAAATCTAATATGATTATAAAAAATACCTTTAAATAACCTAATCCATCCCACACGAGCTTCATGCTCGTGGAGGATATAAAATATTTATATAAAACCAGAAAGCAAACTCATGCTTCAGAGTATTCATTTATTATATTAATATTGCACTGATATCTATAACAGCTAATTACTTATTATTTTATTCCCGTCGAATTCAACATGTGTTTATTCGATATAAAGATGTACTTATATTAATAAAGAAATAACCCCAAAAATTGTGTTATATTTTAAACATATTTTCCAAACTAGTGCAAAAAGCCCAATATGAAGAGTGCCTTTGTTAAGATTTTCTCCGGTTGGAGGTGATGATATGCGCAAAACCATCGGATGTCTCTTTCCACAGTTTAAGCCAGCCAATCCTTACAAGTAGCATGGACACTTCACTACCACAATTTCGATGAAAGTTTTCTTTTTTTTCATAACATTGCAGTACGGCAATCCGTTTCCATGAGCAATGACGTCATCCGAGATCCAAATCAATTTATGTTTTGTAATTATCTCATCTCAACTACGTTACACTGCGACACCGACAGGCATGCCATATGCCGCACCCGTAACCTTAAATATTAACGCATAGCCAGCGATCTCAAAAGTAAGCTTTCATAAGTCATATGTCGATAACATAGCTGTTCGGAGCATCTGTTCCTAGTTGATTCGATACTGTTTCAAAACTTCGTGTGTTCGATATGCGCAAAGCAAAATGTCTAGTCTAGATGACAATTCGATGTTCGAAACGAAATATCACAAAAGAGCTAATTAGGAAAATGAATGTTATATTAACGAAAATTAACGAAAACTGAAATAATATGGAATTTTATGGTGATATATGTCGACAAATAATTTCCACTATGAGATAAAGATCATAAGATAAAGTTAAATTAATTAGCACCTAATGATATGTATTGTAGAAGCTTTAATCAACCCAGTTTCTTCTAGGAACACTAAAAGAAGAAATTTTCAATTTAAGATAACGGAAGTATAAATATTGTTAACACTAAAAAACCAAAGGGAGTAAGAACAGACCGTCTAGAAACTTGATCATCGATAGATACTCTTGCTCGAAGAAAAAGATATAAAAGCGGTGGAATTCCGATCTAATACATGTCACATATTTTTAAAAAATTAAAGAAATGGGACTATTTAAGTAGAATCTCAAGCAAGTTAACGTTATTGTTAAAGTTCAAGCTCCTGAAGCCCAGAAATAAAAATTTATTTTCAAAAAAGGATGGTCAGCCCAATACAACGAGATGCATATGTTAATTGCTGGATTTTACCCGGAATTAATTGGAGAAGAATTTTTATAATTGATTAAAAAAATTAATAAATTTTTTCACTTCAATCTTGCCAGAATAGCGGATGATTCATATTTAAGTAACAAAAAGAAAGGTGAAATTTAAATTTAATTAGTGATCAGGTATATTGTCATTTCCTGGCAGTTACAACAATTGTTATAGATTATATTCAACCTGTTCTGCTATATTCGCTCGCATCTAGATATAATTGGCTTGCACGCCTAGACTTTTGATTAAACAGGTTTCTGCGAACTAAAAAAATTGAGAGCCTTTGATCTAAAACTTTTAGATTTTAGAAGATAATGCACACATCCTCCGGATGAAACTCTATTGTAATGGATAAGTGTAGCTATTAGTATCGAGTAAGCACTTGTACTGTATTGTTATGAAATATTTTATCCCGTGACGCCACGCCTTGATTAGCGTGCAGGAGAGTAGCTCAGATTCGGAATCGCTATACGTCAGTTGAGAAGAGATGATAAAGAAAGCACTTCGGATAAACAATAAAAACGTATATTGGTCAAACTTAACGAGAAATGATTAATAATGTCTATCGGTCAGAAATGTTGATAAGATTATATTATACCCAAGTACTAAGGTGCGCATGCTTTCTCGATTGAGGTATATTTATGAATTGTTTCTAAGTCTTTGGTCACTGTTTTATAAATATAGTTTTTCTTAAGAGTTTGTGCTGTGTTTCATTTATAGTTACTTTTTTCACTTAAAGTTCCACTTAGAGCTTGCATTTGAACTTACTGATTTTTACTTTGAAAATTATCTTTTAATAAATCTCCTGTAGATTCGACTTGTAATACTGAGGGTATGCAACCCCCGAGTCCCCGAGCAATGTGTTCGAGCAAGACAACTCATATAGAGGAATCTGAGTCCGCGAGCAATGTGCTCGAGCGAGATAACTCAGGTAAGGAGATTAGGTTTATGTGTGACACAAAGTCTTCCGAACTGAACGTTCGCTAGCGTATTTTTATATGATAAAATCTGCTGATCGTTGCACGTTTAAGGATTATAATCGCTCGCTCTGATTGTTCGCGTTGTTTATAGTTTGCCTTTAATGTTTATATAATATTCTTCAAGTTCAAATTCAAATTTAGGAAAGGGTGATATTTATTTAGTGGTTTATGCATTTTAGTAGTTTACAGTATTTTGATTTTGCAGTGCCAGGTTTATCATCAGAATATTTCGTGCTATGTTTTTACTCCCCTGCATGAACGTAAAATTAGCACAGTGACTCGTTTCGTCATATCACTCATTCACAAATTGACATAAAACGAGTAAGAGCAATTCTAAATAATGCCCCAAACACTATCCCATCTCGCAGTCACACTCTATATAAGGTCACATGGGCTCAAAAACAACTGAAACTTTTTTAGACGGAAGTTTTGCAGACGATATAATAGGCAGTCAGAGTTTAAAAGTTGTGAAACTCCTGAACCAGAATGCTGAGATGGAGAAGTTTCGCTTATTGTTTGAATTACTTTGGTTCTCTTTAATATTCCCGCATAACGTAGGCAGTGAAAAAGTAATTTTTATTCATTACCCTCATAGAGTACTTCAGAATATTCACATACGTAGAGAGTAACTAATACATAAATAAAAGGAAACGGTAATGGTGATAAAATGTGAAAACCTTATTAAAATAAAATGTCAAATACACATTATTTTTATTTTTACGTGTGGATAAATTTAAAAAATATAATTATATAAAGTAGACTTTAGAATTTATAAAAATGCCTGTAATAGATATAACGGGCCGACTGTTAACCCCACTTGTCTCAAGAAGTAACAGATCAATAGGAGAAACAAATTTATATATATTTTTTTAAATTAAGTTTATGGAATCTTGCAGGTTGGTGAATTTTACATCGTATGTTCCAATGCCTCTCCACAGTTATGTTAATTTGTACTGAAAGTTGTAGCATTGCAAATGTTAGAAAACCTAGTAGTGCGATTTTTCCCGTTCGCTTGTCGATTTGTGTTGTCGATACTCTCGCTACCTTACTTCTCGCCGCCTTACTTCCGGTGTGCCGAGCAGCTCAAAGAATGTGCCCGTTTGCGCCACTTGATAGATGTGGTATATATTCTTTTTGGAGAGACTTGGTAGCCCGTCTCGCCGGAACAATCAAGGCTAGCAGGCAGTTTTCCGTAACGAAATTTATCGTTGATATTTTTGACCATCAGTACCGCCTGATTGTGTCGTTGCAGTATTTGACAAATATGGAGTAGATTGTACAGAGTTATCATTTATATTTCGCCACCTTATACTGGGTTTATTTTTTGCAAATAGAAAAAAATATTCAACATAAAAGTTTTATGGATTTCAGGGAACTTCCTAGAAAAAATAATTTTGAATATACAGGGTCAGTCAGGAACGAGTGGAGTACCAAATTTTGTTTTTTTTAAATGGAACACCCGGTAGATTCTCCTCATTATTCTCTTTTCAAACCTAGGTAATATGTCTATACTTGCAGCGGTAGTTTTTGAGCTGTTCGACTTCAAAATTGCCCTTATCTGAATAATAATTTAATTATTTATTTATTTATATTATTTCTCATTATGATGTTAATGTAGAAAATGATTATTATGATTTTAAAGTAAGAAAATATTTTACTATGAACGATAAATACTAAATAAATAATAAAATTATTATTCAGATAAGGGACAATTTTGAAGTCGAACAGCTCAAAAACTGCCATTGCAAATATAGACATATTATACATTTTTGAAAAGGAACTAAAAAGAATCTAAATATTCAAAAATAAACCTGGCGTTCCATTAAAAAAAATCAAAATTTGGTACTTCACTCGTTTCTGACTCACCCTGTATATTCAAAACTATTTTTTTCTAGGAAATTCTCTGAAATCCATACAACTTTTGCATTTAATATTTTTTTCTATCTGCAAAAATAAACTCTGTATAAATGATAACCCTGTACATTTTCTAAAATTAGCAGCCATATTGCCTACAAACGATGTTTCTATTTGAGATTAAGAGGAAATTGTTTATCATTTTACCATCTATGGGATAGAATTCCTTTTGTGGGATATCATTCCTTCCATGAGATAGAATTTCCTTCTTTTGTAGCTGACATCCGTCAGCGGCCTTTTGTGGCTGACCTAGCTAGCTCCGGCGCAAGTTAGCTGTGCAGCGCCTTTTTTGTCAAGGTGATATGACCACATAGTAGTGAAAATCTACTAAATACAAGTAAAATCTATTTTATTTTAATTAAGGACCTCTATTAATTTATAAATTGCATAATATATCTTATCGTTATATATGATTTTAATTAATGAATTATTTTCAAGGATCAATAATCGTTTGACAAATTCCTGGTAAAAAAATAGTGGCGCCCGCACCTAATTATCAAGACATGGACCCCCTTTAAAAAAATTGAATCCGCTGAGTAAACCTATCATACAATGTAACAAATAAGGTTACATATTTAGCACCCAACGCTTAAGGCTGGATACAAACTGAATGTAAATGCAATTTTAATGATAAATTCCAAGTTAAATTTGTTTCGAAATGGAATTCTTTGGTAAATGATTGCAGCACATTGACATTTGCATTATAAATAATGCAAAGTACACTTCGAAATACAATTCAATAAATATCTAGTTTTACCTCGAGTTCTACTGTCAAGAATGTTTTTTATAAATATTTTCAAGAAAATAAGATTTTATTACGTAAAGGAAAAAAATTTTGCATAACCTTAAATAGCAAATTCAATTTAAGGTAAATACAAATATTTCAAATGCTGAGGTTTTAAAATAAATTAAAACATGTTAGTGTTCATGTTGCTTTTAGCATGCCTACACAATACAGACCATATGAAAAAGTTGTTAAATTATACTGTGATTTAACTTGCTTTTTAATCGGTAAATAAACGTTTCTTCTTTTAGTTTAAAATACGTCAAAAATCCTATAAACTGTAGCTTTATTTTCAATTTAATGGTCTTATATCAAACAAATTATCTATATATAAAACCCATTTTAATAATTCAAAGAGTAATGCTGTCTTTTTTTTTCTTACGTCGTCAACCTGAAGGAAATTTATCAAGTTTGACGATAAGCGCTTTTGATAAATCACGCACGGGCTCAACAAAGAGGAATCCATTTTCTTTACAAAAAGCCACCCACGTTACAATTGATAAAACGCCGTGTGTCCCAAATAATGATACTTTGCCTAAAATATACGTATGTCCTAATTATATAGATGAGGGTGCTCGCTTAGCTTTTAGTTATGGGCAGAACTGGTAATATATTTCATTGCGATCGATTTATTTTAAGGGGGATGTTTGCTTATATATTTCTATAAGATATACTTAGAAGTAATCCATTAAACTAACGAGGGTTTTATTGCAAAACAAAGTAAAGCATATTATTTTTAAGCTTATAGTAATTAAAGTTATTTATTTAAGTAATATATCAGGAGAAATCTAAGAGAGTGGCAGTGCTCTTTATTCACGTCTATTTTTTTGTATCAACTTTCGCCTCAGATTAGACGAAACTGAAAGTCTACAAGATTAAACTGAAAGATGCGTAGGCCATAATAAACTGTTTTTAAACCGTGCAAATTAAGCCCTAGCCCCTGCCGGGAGTAGAGGGTGGGCGTAAATGTATTTTTAAAGGCGCCACCAACTTGCGGGCGGCATAAGTCGGAAAATTACCAAGGTGTTGTTTGGAATAATTCATGTTGACTTAGGCTTCCCAGTAACAATGCAGATAATATAACCAGAAGTTATTCAATCAAAAATCTCAGCGTACAGAGTGGAATTCATGTTCTTCAGCTAAGTGGGCATCTATTGTTTTTAGTTGCACTCTTTACTATTACTATTGAAATATTTGGAAAAACTCATCTGATATTTATATTTTTACCATATTTAAAGGAATGCTGCTCCAACTATTGCGTCATGTCGAGTTTAAAAAATACAATATTTTTGCAATAACCCAATTTTAGCCACCGAACATTTAAAGAGAACTCTCCCACATAAACCAAAATAAAATATATTTACAATGAACTACGTGTTACGGAAAGGGGATGCAAATTTTGCACAGAAAAATACGCAATACGTAAAAAAAATCATCGTGTGTGCCGTTCACATACAGTAGAAGTGAAACCTTCATAAAACTAAACGTGGTGCTCCCAAGCGATCACCCATCCAAGCATTAACCACGTGCGACGTTGCTTACCTTCAATGATCGGACGAGAAATACTTTTAACATTTTACTGTATAATTGTGTTCTACCTCATTCGTCTCTTTTTAGTGTCCCTTTTCATTTTATCGCGTCTCAAATTACACCCGTTCTAAATAATAAGCTTTCCCTTTAAAAAAGCGATATTTACGGGGTTTGAACCTAAGTTTTCACGATCAAAACCCGCCTTAGTCGACCGATAAGCGAATCACTCTCTGTAATAAATTTTGTAATCGGACCTATTAAGTCATTTAGCATACTAGAGAAAGGGTAACTCGGTGAAGGTGAAGCCTACATAAATTCGAACTATTTAGCGATAGTTTCGCTTCTATTTTCCAATAAGAAGTATTGAAAATGATTTTGTTATTCCAATCGACATTCAAGAGGCGACCTTAAATTTATAGACAAAAAATTCATGAGACCAATATGAAATCGTTTTTAAAAGGTCTACTGTGTGGTGCATGACTAAGAAAGTGCCGAACTTTTTCAAGTAACCAAAATACAAGTATTTTTAAGCTACTCTGTATAATACAACTAAAATTTGGCCATAGAGTAAAGAGCCTGCGGATATGGCCTGCCTCTAAACCAAATTGCAGTATCTTAGCATCCCAGAGTGAAAAAAATCAGTATTTTAGATGGTTTACGAAAAAAAAATAAATTTAATTTTTATCACGAAAACTGTAATACGCATGTAGGAACATGTTAAGGAGAGTTGTTCAGTAATTAGTTGATAATATAAAAATATTATTATATACTTGGTGCTCTATGCAAAATATTGTCGTTTAGTTATCCGTGACGCCACGCCTTGGATAGCGTACAGGTTATAGAGCTCAGATTATGGATCGATACGTCAGGTGAGAAGAGATGATAAATATGGCATTTTGTTAAAACAATAACAACGTCTATTGGTCAAAGATTTAATGAGAAAAAAATAACAGAGTCTATTGGTCAGAGACTTTAAGGCACTATAACAGTTTACCTTTAAAAGACACTTGACTTAGAATTTTGAGATATCTATCGTAGATTCGACTTTAGTACCTTTTAGGCGGGTATTCCCTAAGAAGTACGTTCCTGTGAACTGCACTTCCCGCGTTGAAGTTTAGGATATGGTTAGAGCCCTTACTACGTCCGTGTTGACTACAGTAGATCGAAGCGGAGTACGTGAAAGACAAAAGCCTGCCTCATTTATGGGTCGCTTGGCTATAAATATCATAAAATCTGCTAACCATTGTAACTTTAAGCTTTATAAGTGCCTGCGCTGCGCGCTGTTCGCTCGAATTGTTTATAAGTTAACTTGAATCTTTACACAATATTTTTCAAGTTCAAGTTCAAACCTAAGACAGAGTAATAATTAATTAGTACTTTAAAAGTTTTTAGTAGCTTACAATACCACAGTTGCTACTACTCTCCAGTAGAAGTGGCAACAACACATTTTCGAAAATATATATGCATCCGTTTGTAGACAAAAAAAATTCGGGGCCATCCGTTGAGTGGTTCACCAGAAATATTGAATATACTATCCACAGTGACTCGTCCTGTAAATTATTCCCTCTCTTGAGCAAGAGAATATGGCTCAAATACGTTACGAATTTAATTTGACGACGTCTGAGCTTTAGATATAATGATACTATGGTAAATATGTCCATGAAGTTACAAACAGGTAGAAACATACAAACTTCTCGGCTATGTAAAATATTCTTATTAATTTTGTTGGGCTCCTGAAAATAAAATTTTACGTATTCTTTAACAAAATAGTCATCAAGGTACTAATGAAATTTGCTTTAATCCTCAACCAGAGCTCCCTTCGTCATTAATTACTGACTAACCAAAATGAGTTCCAGGATTATTTTCGTTCTATTTCATGGCAGGCAACTAGTTAACTACTGCAAATTTATTCTTAGTCCTCGCATGTTAAATAGGAGCGCTAGAAATTGGCGGAAGTTGCACGAAAAATTCATATCAACAGCGACTGTACTTGTTATTATAGTATTTAAGATAAGCATGTGAATTCTAGCTTCCATTTACATGCTTTAAGTTCCTGTCAACACGTAATCACTAATTGTGTAATTGTTTATCGATTTCGTTGCAATATTATATTTTTCTACAACCCTGTCAGGAGGCGATACTTTCTTCGCTCTAAACATGCTTCGAAAGTGTGTATTTTCCTTCGGGCGGAGAGGCAACGAAATTGTTCTCCCCTAGGAAGGGCATAGTGCATCACATAACAAGTGTTGAAAACGCACTCTCACATGAGTGACGTACACTATAGTAGTAATACAGGGGAGTTCCCATTACACTCGATCGCTTGTTCCATCCGGGTCTGACAACATGGTCATGTTTTCAGCAATGACCTTGAACGACATGCCTCTAGTAAATCCATCATCATTTCGGAGAAGTGACATCATCTACTTGTCCGAAGTCGGGTAAGAGGATGACGTCACTTCTACGTGAAAGTCCTGCCCTTGAAAAAAAATCCGAAGAAGTGTATGACATCATCATCATCTCGAATAAGTGATATCATCATCCTCTTGACTAAACTCGCTTATGCGGAAGACATCATCGGTGAAAATTTAGGATAGGCCCTTAATTTTTGGGCGAAATTTCGTTTAAACAGAATTTAATTTAGGCTGTGAAAAATTTCTAAATTATCTATTTACTTTAGGCTTGGGTGGACCTCTAGGCCAAGCGACAGGGGGTTTCTATTTGCAAAAGGTCGAACAGAAATGAAATTTTGTGGGATGGTAGAGATAGGTCCCCTGATAGTACATCTAAGTTTGCGACCTCGGGGGGGTGCCGCTCGAGGGGTGGGGGATGAAAACTCTGCTTCGCGGCGCTTGGAGGAAAATAGCACCGTTGGAGTAGGTGCTATAAAAAAAAAGTTCAAATAAAATATGTAGAAAACAAAATTACGAACAACTTTCGTTTTATGCACTTTTTCGCTCCGACCAATATTTTTTGCTCTACGGCGCGCCAAACTTGGGGGATAGTTTGCAAATTTTAACAAAATCAGAGTTTAATCGCGGATTGAAACAAATATGGCTACCGAACAATTCTGATATATTTTTTTTTCTGTAAGAGTAAGGTTTTCTAAGTAAACTGATGATTGATTCGTTAAATTTGACCTTATATTATAAAAGATATGATTTTTTGAAGTGCGCCCTTACATACTTGGATATGGGCATTTTTCATCTATCATGATCTACGGTCGATATTTCCTTAGTATTGCTGACCTACAATAACTTTTTTAATTTTAGTGCAAACTATAATACAAGAAAATATAATTTTCAACTCGTTTCCACACCACCCTTGAGGTAGAGCTGATCGGCGCCTTTTTTTTAATGAAATTTTCTTTCTTAAAATTTTTTCAAGAAATAAAAAAAATCTTATCTTGATCATTTCTTGAGAGTTGGTGTCTTGTCTTGACTCAAGAAATCTTGAAAATTCTTGACATCTTGACAAAAGGGTAACCCCCCGTTTAAAAGTCGTTTCTTGATACCTTGACAAGAGGGTAACCCCTGTTTAAAAGTCGGGATGAGATTGGTTGATATGATGTTTATGCTTTATGCCTGGAATCGAGAGTCACGCGGTCAGGATAGTATTGTTTTACATTTCGTTGCTTCATAATATGTGTTGACAAATTAATTTTTTTCTGGTAGATATGTTCTATATTGTTGTGGACCTTACAAATGTTTGCCTATTCTTTTCACTTAGAGCCGCTTACTCTGACCTGATTTTTTAATAGTCAATATTCCGACCCCTTTCAAATGATTTTTGCCAATTTTTACATATCTATTTCCTTTGGCCAATTTGGCTGCTACTGAAGTAGACTCGCTCTGCAAAATACTTTTTGGTGCCAATACCTTAGGCCATAACATATCCAAAAATGATAAAAAAAACATTGGAAATAAAAATGTTATTTTTTACATAATAATTTTTTTATCCTTCCATTAAAAATGTTTCAGTGCCTTGTTTTTTTTTTCAAGAAACTAGCAAACAGATGAGTTTTTTTTTTAATTTTATATTTTCAGGAAATTTCAATATTTTCATGATTTCTTGCCAAGAAATCTTGATCTTGAGAAGTAATTTCTTGTTTTGTCTTGAAAAACAAGGATCATTTCTTGTCTTTATCTTGTCTTGAAATCAAGACAAGATCAAGACAAGATCAAGAAGTTGTCAAGAAAGTGGCGACCCATAAAATTGAGTCCTCATCGTCCTCTGTTGGATCGAAAACGTTTTGGGCATCTTCTGCGATGTCTTCCTCCAGCAAAATGTGGTTACTAATGTTTTCGCAGGACGTCCCAGTACAGTATAAACACAAAACCGAACATTTCAATCCTGCTTTACGGCAACCACAAGCAGGACCACAACCTTTCTGACATCTACAGGAGATAGTCTTAAGAAGAACCTCTGGAGCTGGTTCCTTTAAGAAGCGTATAGCGTCTAGTCCTGTTGCGGTTTTTCGCCATCCATGCTCTTCTGGAGTTTTGTGGACTCCCCGCCAGTTTTGAACTTGACAATAGGTTCGTAAGGAATGATGATAGCACGCATCGGATGTTGGTGGCAGTGACGCAAGATTAAAGGAGTTTTTGGAGACCCCGTACAAAGTTGGTATACCGCAGAGAATCTAACGTGAGATGTTTGCTGTGTGCACCATACTGCCGCAGCATAAACAGTTCGCCAGCGGCTGCTACTTTCGTAAGTTCTGCATTGGGGACATCAAATACCTGAATCGTCTCGGTTATTGTAGGATTTTTTTCCAAAGTTTTAAGGAATCGAATCTTGCCTTGATTGAATAACGCCGATGTGGTGTCACAACATGTACAAATAAGAGACCTTTCGCAATAGATTCATTATATTGGAAGCTCTGGGGTGAATAGAACATATCCTCCTTATTGCCTCTACCCGGCTTGCGAAAGTAAACATTGGGGATTTCTCTGGCTTTAGCAGTCAACAGCACAAGTAAATCTACGTCTTCGCCAATACCGCAAACGGAGGAAAAAGAGGAAGCTAGTTCGATAGCAGTCTGCACAATTAATATATCTGCGTCTTCGACCGCCTGCTTAAAAGTGTAATTCTCTGCTTTCAACTTTATCTGCAGCATTGCAATGAGGCGCCTTTTGTTAAAGCTGTTCGATAAAACTTTTTCTTGCGACACAGTTGGAATCATGGATTCATCGAAGATTACATTCGTGCTGCTTTGCTGCTTTGAACGGCGGTTTCTTTCAGCAGATTTCGTATCTGCTTCTGTCCCACTTTCGGGATATCCATCAAAAATATCACTAGTATTCGGCCCATAATGCCTTGTAATGTAATGAATGTAATTTGCACAAATGATTGCAAATGAGTTTTGACGGCCCCACAGAACTCGATGGAGCAAGCACTGGAATTATGAAGTGGTCTCTAAATAAGATGTCAACGGTGTTAATAATTTGAAGTGGAACTGTTTCACAATTTTAATTTTTAATTAAAGTTTGGTCATTATGGAGTTTTTATTTTTTATTTTATGAGTTTTTAACTTTCATTATGCAGTTTTTATTTTATAACTTTTTAACTGTAAATTATTTAGTAAATAAAACAATAGACAATTTTCGAGCACTATCTTACAAATAATAAAAAAAATATCGCCCGTAGATCATGATAGATGAAAAATGCCCATATCAGAGTATGTAAGGGCGCACTTCAAAAAATCATATCCTTTATAATATAAGGTCAAATTTAATGAATCAAGCATCAGTTTACTTAGAAAACCTTACTCTTTCAGAAAAAAAATATACCAGAATTGTTTGGTAGCCATATTTGTTTCAATCCGCGATTAAACTCTGGTTTTGTTAAAATTTGCAAACTACCCCCCAAGTTTGGCGCGCCGTAGAGCAAAAAAAAATTGGTCGGAGCGAAAAAGTGCATAAATCCAAAGTTGTGCGTAATTTTGTTTTCTACATATTTTATTTGAACTTTTTTTTATAGCACCTACTCCAACGGTGCTATTTTCCTCCAAGCGCCGCGAAGCAGAGTTTTCATCCCCCCACCCCTCGAGCGGCACCCCCCCGAGGTCGCAAACTTAGATGTACTATCAGGGGACCTATCTCTACCATCCCACAAAATTTCATTTCTGTTCGACCTTTTGCAAACAGAACCCCATATTGTACCCAACGCTTGGCCTACTCCCTAATTTTTTACGTCTAATTTAAATTCGGGGTTAGCATGGTTCTTAATTTTGGAGCCGATGTTAATTTAGGGTAATTTAGAAAAATAACAAGCAATAGAATATAAGGTCATCTCATCCACATCAATAAGAAAGTAAAATGAATGCATCATCGTTAATTGTTTGTTCAAAAATTCGTATTTTGAGTATCAATTATTACTTGCTTGCTTTTAACAGGATAGAGTACTTATTACAAGATGGCCCAATTTTATGTAAATGCGGTTTTCCATTTTAAACAGAACGCAATTTTATTTAGTACTAGCTGACCCGGCGAACTTCGTATCGCCTAACAGTCAATGGATGTGTTGTTAACTTTTAGCTAAACTTAATTTAGGATTTTAAGTTCAATCGTTTATTAGGATAATATATATAAAGAAAATAAAAATGCAATAAAAGTAGATGATAAGATCTGGAATGACCAATCGATTTGACAGTCGTTGTCATTAATTCTCTATATTTTTGTTTACATTTCGATTCAAGTATTTTCTATTTATTTCACTATTCTCTGTTGAATTTCTATTCTATAATGTGTAGCATGTCACTGACTTGCAGTGGACATCAACTATTACAAAAAAGCTATAAGCATGCGTGACGTGAGCTGTCAATTGCGGAAGATGGCGGAGTTCCAAACTTAATTTATTTAAAGACTAATTTTCTGCATAATTTTTCTGATATTTTAATAGTTATTTTGCTATTCGGGGTGGAGACAAATCTAACAAATCAAAGATCATAAAAATCGGTTCAGCCGTTTTTGCATTATAATTGGTTTAACTAATCCGACTTTTTTAATATATCCGATTTCCGTTTTAAGGCGGAGACAAATCCAACAAATCAAAGATCATAAAAATCGGTTCAGCCGGTCTTGGTGTAACTAACCCGACCATGCTTTATATAGTGTGTCCAAAAAGTATGCAATATATGGAAAATTTCTTTATTATTAGTTTCTCAGAAAATTTTATTCCTGATAAAAGTTGATGCCTGAAAAAAAAAACTAATTTTGACAATGCTAAATTAAGGATAAGTTATACACGGTACTTAAAAAATACAAAAATTAAGGTTAAAAAACATAAATTTGGGAATATCGGAAAACCTTCTGCAGAAAAAATAAAGTTCCTATTAAGGTAAAAATAAAAGTCAAATACCATTTTTTCCAAAAGTGCTTTGATGCGGAGAAAATTCATGAGAATTATTGAAAAAATGTCGAAAAACCCCTCTTTTTTAATTTTGTTCTTAATTTTTTTCAGCAACAACTTAATAGGAACTTTTTTTTTCTGCAGAAGGTTTTCCGATATACCAATTTTTTTTTAAAATCTTATTGTTTGTGTGTTTTAAGGACCCTGTATAACTTATCCTTAATTTAGCATTGTAAAAATTACTTTTTTTTTCAAGCATCAACTTTTATAAAGAATAACATTTTCTGAGAAACCTATGATAAAGAAATTTCCCATAGGTTGCGTAGTTTTTGGACACACTGTATATTTCCGATTTTCGATATTTTAATAGTTATTCTGCTGTTCTGAGCGGAGACAAATCCAACAAATCAAAGATCATAAAAATCGGTTGAATAATAATTGTGAATGATGAACAACAAAGTATCTAAATTTTTATCTTTAAGCCGGTTTCGTTTCTTCGTCATGATATCACCTGCCTTGGAAAAAATTGTTTTGGACTATCGATAGCTCTTTATAAAACTATCGATTGTTCCGATAGTTGATTTGCTATCGATGTTTAAGCAACACGAAGTACGGATGACTGATCGACCGAATAATCTGGAATGATTGATACCAATCGATTTGACAGTTGTTGTCATTTATTCTCTATAATTTTTTATATTTCGATTTAAGTATTTTTTATGTATTTCAGTATCTTTCTAGACTTGAATATGCTACTTTCCCATTATTTTCCGTTGAATTTATATTCTATAATGTGTAGTAAGTATGCCACTGATTTGCAGTGGACATCATATATTACTAAAAAACTATAATCGTGCGTGACATGAGCTGTCAATTGCGGAAGATGACGGAGTTCCAAGCCTAATTTATAACTTTTGTATAATTTTTTATCCGAGAATTTTTCCCATATTTTAATAGTTATTCTGCTATTCGGGGCGGAGACAAATCCAACAAACCAAAGATCATAAAAATCGGTTCAGCCGTTCTTGAGTTATAAGTGGTGTAACTAACACGACTTTGTTTTATATATATAAGATATATAAGTGTGTCGATAAATAAAACAACGCAAGTTAGTTATATATTTATTTCAATTTTGTCCAGAAGACCTAAAACCTTTTGTAACCTCCCCCCCCCCCCCCCCAAACATTTAGTATTAACTGATTTTTTGCCTAGTGAAACCTATGAAAATATCATAAAAATACTCTTTGCACTCTTAATTAAGAAACCGATTAATAGCACAGGCGCATTGCGATTACTAGTGGCATTATAGGGCTATGCATCTGTTTATTTAACCTGCACACCTTGTACTATATGAATTTCCTGTTTTTGCTTGAACTCTTGTTGAAAACAATATTATTTTACCTTTTATCGTTTAATGAAAAGCAAAACTCCTGTTCAATTTTGTAACTTAGTTCGAATTTTTTTTTCTTCATATTTTTCATTTGCTTCTTAATTGCTTCTTATCTTCGTGAAAATTTGCGAGCCGCAGATGATGACAACACACGCGAATTTATAGAATAGTTTATACTGGAGATATTTTTAATTTTCCATATCGTTTGTTAATCCTTTGTCTGAATAGTTAAATTTTTAATGTTTAAAGTTGCTGATATTATTTACACGATGCCTTTATTGCCACTGTCATTATTGGGGCTCAAAAAATTGCTCACTAGTATTTTATTTTATAATCTTTACCATTTAATGCATTTCCTGCATTAGATAATTTACATATGCATACACTACTAGCATTAAGTATTGGTTAAGTTAAGATGGTCCGAGAATCACGAATCCCTTATTTCTAACGTAACTTCTCAGCTGTTGCTACATTGTTACAAATAATAAGTAAATTAGATCTGACACTCTTAAACTAAATATTATACTATACCAAATATCATTATCGTGTATATGAACCTTCCGTGAGGCCGCCGGCAATTTCCTTTACTGTTATAACTGGGGTAACATGCCGTGAATTACGTTAATTGGTTGCGTTTCACACTGTCTTATTCGCCAACATTTAAATGATAATAGTTGGGAAACACGTAAATTTAGAAATGCATTAATTAATAATTAACTAAAATATGGTCAAAGTTTATTGGCAATATTTTCAATCTAACATAATACTTTTATGACTTTTAAATGCATTAATAATTGTTTAACTAAAATTTGGTCAAAGATATTTTCAATCTAACATAGCAGATTGTTGGCTTTTTAACAAAATTCATTTGATTTATTTGAAGGATATTTGTGTAAAATTTGACACATTCACCAACACGGGAAAGAGTTCTATATAAAAACAAAGAGCATCTAGAAGTAATAATAAGTGCCGAATGATAAGAAATCACAAGTAAAAAAACAAACAAGGTACGAAAAGACATAAGCAATAACAAACTAAAAAAGAATTGCAAATTACTTATTACGGCGACGCTTAAGACAAATGAAAGCTTCTCAGAGCACATATCTTGATATAAAACAATCTGGAAAATTAAAAATATATCGAGCTTATATATTATACTAAATGACTCGACAAATTCGTGTTTGTTGTCATGCCGTAGAGCTACTAAACATTCACGAAGGTGATTAAGAGGCAAGAGCGAAGGCACAAAGATGAACGGAAGAGGAGATCAGTATCAGAACGGGTGGCCCCTAGCGGGCCTTGCACTTAGACCACCAATTGGACCCATTGTGCCCCTAACCCGCATTAAAGAACTTCCAGGATGCTGGTCTTCCTTAAGAAATACTGTCATACAGGTCTGCAGGATGCCACGGAAAACACCACTATAGTAAAATATTTTCCAGCAATAGCTTGGTCAAAGGGTGTAAAGAATCTTTTGGACAACTATCAAAATTTTCACCTGGAATATTACAGGAACGTTAGAAATAGAAAAAGGTTAAAGATCAATGTTTTGTGTTTTGGTGGATTGCGGTGGAAGGGATTTGGAGTAAGTTATGTCAGGTAGCATTGCGTTTATTGTGAATGCACTGATGGAAATCAATGTCGTTGCAAAGTGGGCACGATAATTAGCAAATACCTTCAATTTATCGTCATTTAATATTTGTCATGCTAAAATTCAAAGGTCAACCTTTCAATATCAGTATAATTTAGATATATGCACTGATTAATGACAAAAATGACTGAAAAATGCAGAATTCTATGCACAAATCAAAGCAACTGTTTAACCTGTGCGGCAATCTACCACCAATCATGTGCCCTACGTATGGCGGGGCTGCAAATCACCAGTGGCAGCAAATTCATTGTTTTATGTCCAGGGTGTGCAAAAAACTCTCGTGACGAACAAATTAATAAGACAAGCGGTATGTGAAAAGGATGAAGAAATTGAAGCATTAAAAAGAAAAATCACCGAGCTGCAGAACCACCCTGTGGAGGACTGCGTCGACAAGGTACTTAAAAAGATAGACCTATTGGCAAAATTCCTCAATGAAAAAATGGTAAATATAGAAAAAACCATTGTAGAAACGTCAGTAAAAAGCCAACGGTATCGAACGAAACAATGAAAAACAGATCGGCTCTGGTTCCACCGCCGATGAACAGACCTTTACGGGACACTACGAAAGAGACTAACAGTGAGTCACCCAGTGCAGCGCCAGTGTGCCCAAACGATCACACCCAAAGATCAATACAAAGGATGGATGTTCATGTTCGATCTACGAAGCAAACGCCAACGACCGGAAAAGAAGATCTGTCAAATCCATCAAAATAAAACCAGCAAAATAATAATCATTGTCGACAAGAAGATAATCATTGTAAACAAGACAAAAAATCAAACGGTCGTTAAAAGCGAAACGCAGGAAGTTGACCACAAGTCAGTACCCAAAATCAGGATAATGAAGGGTGGTAGAAACCAAAAGGGCGTAAATATCCCAAAACCCAAAGACCGGCTCCAATCATTGGAAATTGTCAAACTTTTAGACTGGGAGTTGCACGTAGAACGTCACTTCTGTTTCTGTTCGGACTGGATACGAAGACAACCACGGAGGAGCTAAAGAAATACATAGACACCATGGTAGAGACTTCTTGCAAATGTGACAAGATCAATACAAAGAAGAAAAAGCAAAGCAAGAAAAAGCAAATTGGAAAGCTGTTTTAAGATTGAGATTCCAACTGATATCAAATCAAAAGTTATGTGTCCTGATATTTGGGGACCCGGAGTAACAATTAACCATTTTCTACACCTTCGACGACCTCCCATGCAATGGGAATATCGACAGAAAGATCAATAAGAGTATGCCACCAAAAATTCCAATGTCTCAAAAACACCGTAAACGAAGTTGAAGTTAGCATAATGGAGGAACTGCGATCTCCAACCATTCTATGCAGTACCGAACACTGGTATACTAGTAATGAGATAAAAACTCTGATCATCGAGAACTATACTACCATTTCGACATACTCAAGAACAACATCTACTCATGGAGGCTCATGCATCCTGGTCAAAAATGACGAAAAAAGCTTTGAAGAGATCAAAGAAGTCGTATCCAAAATCATGGAGGGTCAGATTGAATGCTCTTCCACTGCAAGGTTTTTTAAACTAATTATCATTTGTATCTATAGACCCCCCTCAGGAAAACATCTATAAATTATTTGATACGTTAACATGTATTTTAATCTTTGTTCAAAATACTTTTATACATTTTCAGCTTGTCCCATGTGGAGATTTTAATATAGATCTGCTTCAGGACGTACTGCACAGTAGACTATTTAAGGCTCTTTTACTGAGTTATGATTTTGACCAAAAAATTTTTGCTCCTACCACAATCACACATAGTCAGTCTCTTCTAGACAACATTTTCGTTGGCTCAAGTCTGGTCGCTGATGCTGAAGTGATACAAACAGCATTATCTAATCATAAAGCCCAAGGTGTTGAAGTTCATCTTCACGCCAAGTCCACAAAGCACAAGTTCCATTCTCTTCTAAAGCGATTTTTTTTCTAAAGCAAAAATGGCTCAGTTTAAAACGGAGTTAACTCAACAGGACTGGCAGACAGTATATCAGTCCGAACAGTCTGGTGAGGCATATACTATTTTTGTAAGTATTGTGGTGCTCCTTATGGACTTAATCTTTCCTAAAAAACTGGTTAAAAGAAAAAAAATCAAAAACCTGGATTACCCAGGGTATAAAAATAAATCAGAAGAATGCTATACAAAAGAATGATCAAGGGAGAAATACCTGTAATCATTATAAAGCATATGCAAGTATTTTGAAATAAAATATGTAAAAAAATATACCAAAACTATTTATGGATCCAACTAGTCCACACGAAATGATTCAAAAAATAAAAGGTCTCAAAAATAAAAAATCTACAGGTGTAGATGAGGTTCCTATTTCCTTAATCAAATATGCTGAAGACGAACTTTCACCAGTTCTTACATATACCTATAATTAAGCTTTCAATGAGCTTAGGTATCTTTCCCACAAAGCTCAAAATAGCTCGAATTAAACTTCTTTACAAAAAGGGTGAAAAAATGACATTAAAATCTACAGTGAGTAGCACTACTTAACAATTCTAGTAAAATATACGAAAAAGTAATATATGAAAGGCTGGTCAACTTCATAGAAAGCAATAATTCTTTCTCTGATGTGCAGAATAGGTTTATAAAAAATAAATCAACAATTATTCTTGCTATATGCAAGGCACTTTTCAAAATACTTGAATCTATAAATGGAAACAATGAAATCATGGTAATGTGTCTTGACCTGTCCAAGGCGTTCGACAGTATGGATCATGGGGTGCAAGAGCACCAAGCTATATTATTTTGGCATCAGGGGCGTGCCATTGAATCTGATAAGAGTCATATCTTGCAGATAGACAACAGTATACAGAGGATTGTGACTCCACTGACAGGAAGATGCGCTCAAACCTGGAAACGATAAAAAGGGTGATACCCCAAAGATCTTTGCTGGGACCACTTTTCTATATAATATACACAAATGAAATTTCACTCGTAATCAATCACTCTATAGTTCAATTTGCTGATGATACTTCAGTCATTTTTTCCTTAGATAAAAATATGAACCCAAATACCAAAATTTTTGACGCTCTTAAATTATTGGAAGATTGATTTACTGCCAATAACATAATATTAAACATAAATAAAATTCAATTAATTAAATTTTCTTATAAACCTAATAATGAACCACCAACTTTTACAAATCAAGGACAAACTATGTCGGCAGTGAGATCAGCATTGTCTTTGGGGTTTGCTTGGACTTCAACTCTGGCTAAATATGCGTACGCTCTGAGAGTGCTTGTACTCATCGTGTGTTTCGAGGCCTCTCTGATTGCATATCATGCACACATACATTCAAGCATTAGATATGGGATCGTGCTTTGGGGAAACGGTTCTGAGGTTGGTAGGGTTCTGATTCTGCAGAAGCGGTGTGTGAGAAACATGCTTGGCTTGAGACAACGGGAGTCTTGTAGGCAGCTTTTAGAGGCTTTGGCATCCTTACAGTCGTTTCTACTTACATTTTGGAGGCGGCAGTTTTTCATGATTCTAGGATACTAGGAATAGGTCACATCTAGTATACAACAGAACTCATCTCTCGTATATTCAAAAAAATGTTCACTTTTAAATAATCAAAATGTTTAATAAACTTCCAGGAAGATTGCGTGTACTTTCTTTAGATAAATTCAAAAATAAACTTAAAATACTTCTTGTCGAAAAAGCCTACTATGCGGTGAAGTAGTTTTTTTCAGGATACATTTAATTAGGTATCAACATTGTCTGTTTTGATTCTTTTTCTTGTTTTTGTTTCTGTATCGGCTTCAAGTGTACCGTCTTAAATGTTCGTTAACTTTCATTATTTGTATCGTATTTTATTCTGTGTTAGTTTGTATTCTGTACTATTACATTTTAAATCTGTATTCTAGCTTAAATTTATTTTAATATGTTACTACTCATGTACTCTTAGCTTTTAATTACTTTTGATATGTTCTACACCCTATAGGTCATTTTACAAAGAACGAAAAAAGATTCAAGTTCAAACAAAATAGGAATTGTGAAGTAACACTTTTACTAGGGTACTTGGATCCAAATTGTTATGCCAAGTGCATTATTTAGACTGCCATAACGATGGCTTTATTAGTAGAAGTCACCTTGAAATATAGGTAGTAATACAATTTGTAATAAGGCTAACTTAAATCTGGTCATCGAGCGCTATGTATTGGTCAAAACGTGTCGGGTGCTAACATGGCATCGGATCTTGCAATGGGAAAAACTGTGAAAAGTGAAGAAGAACAAAAGTCGAAAGCTATTACAGAAAACTTCGAGACGAACACGTAGTGAAAGAGTTAAAAGCCGTAACTGCAGCAATGCTAGAGAACAGTGTCGTGCATCAGGTCGAAGTTGAAACTATCCGGAATTGATTTAATGAAGCCGCTAAGAAAGCCATACTTAAATAATAGATATGATTGCAAATATATCTAGGCAAAAATATTGTAAAAACAGTGGGCAAATCAGGCGAGAATGAAAATTGATAGATTTAAAACCGTAATTGAAGGGAGATATAATTAATATACTATGTAAAGTGTCTAATATAGGATATTATCATCATTCTTATATGTGCCCAATTTTGACATCTAATCAATACTTAAATACACATTTTATTTCGAAAAATTTTCAACTCATTCTTGACACATTATCAAATGATCAAAAAATAAAAAGAAATAATTTCAAATTTAAAATAATTCAAATAGTAAAATGGTTGAACAACAGAATGTTATATAAATATAACTTTAATTATATTCATATAAAACTGCATATCTTAGATGGTATGTGCTTTTAGAATTTTTGTGCCAAATTTTAAAGCTGATTTATTCATCTTTAATAATACGTTTTTACTATTTGTGCAGGGATTTGGTTTTATCGATTGTTAGACGGTCCTGCGGTCTCCTTTCTGTCTAATCTTAGTTTCTGAAGGCCACCGTGAGTATTTTTTTTGTCCATTTTCAATAATAAGAATCTATTTCATTTTATAAACAAGAAGAAAATTTGTGTATCGATTACAAAAAAATAAATCACCGCATAATTTTCGCTCCGAATCGTCAACGGGAATGTTTGTTAATGTTTCGTCTTCGTTCCATCAAGAAATTTAAAATCAGTCGAACGATTGAATGACTTTTTCATTTCAGGGCACTTTATTTGAATTCCGTAATCATTAAAACCATCAGACCCGCCGAATGAGGATTTTCTTTTCAATTAACTTCATTTATATTTAGATTCGCTTTAATCTATTCAACTTTGTGCAATTGGTTCAAAAAATATTCTCGCTGGAAAAAGTGTTCAAGCAATTTTCTATTATGGCTGGGCAAGTTTAAATGTTTTAACTGTTTAACAATTAAGTTATCTTAAAAGGCCTTTGTTTCTAGTGAGAAATGTAAATTACTGCAAATGTAAAAGCACTTGCTTCAATACATGTCATGTTAGATAAGTATGTAGAGGTAGTGATGATTTTAAAATATTGCGTAAATATAGAACATATCTACACTATTATATATATTACGTCGTATGAAGATTTGCTTCAAATATTATATTCGATACATATTGCTGTCAGAGATGGTTCCAGAGATAAAATATTATTTGGTCTGGTATCAAATTTCACGACCTGTTATGCAGACATTTTGAGCTCTTGTGAAGTTTGCATAAGAAAAAAGCTGACATACATGCAGATATTGTAACAAGCCTATTATTTCAAAAGAAGAAAAATTTGATTGATTACCAATCATGTCAGGATAAATACTATAAATGGTTACTAAATTATCAAGACCATCTTACAAAACTCATCTGCCGACGTCCATTGAAGTCAAAGCAATCGGTTGAAGCAGCTTTGGATTTTTTACACATTTTTCTTGACTTTGAAGCATCGGCTATACTGCATAGTAACAATGGCTGCGAATTAGTTAGCCAGCTGTTATTAAAATTAACCAAAAAGCGTTGAATCGTCCACAAAAATATAGAATATATCCACAGCATTATATATGTTATTCCGTATGAAGATTTGCTTGACATATTATATGTGTGGTGGTTATATTTTGGTTAAGTCAAGTGTCACAGTCCACGACATGTTATTGAAACATTTCTGGTTTCTCGTCATAAGAAAAAAGCTGGCAGACATGCAGATCTCGTAACGAGCCTATTTTTTCAAAAGAATTTTACTTTCGGGATGGAAAATTTGATTGATTACCAATCATCTCAGGATGGAGACTACAAATGGTTACTAAATTATCAAGACCACCTATCGGTTGAAATGGCTTCGGAAGTCTTAAATATTTTTCTTAAATTTGGAGTACCGCCTATATTACACAGTGACTTCGCAAACAGTGTAATTTAGTAGAACTATGATCTAAATTGAAAATTATCCATGAACGATGTAATCAGGATGTGAAAAATATGATGCGGGCGTTCACGGTTGACAATAATTCCATTAACTGGTCAATGGGCTGCGGTCCCGCTCAGTTTAAAAATAAACTGAACCCTTCATAGAATTATTAGTCGTAGTCCATACAGAGCGTTATTTAACACTAACCGGAAGATCGAGTTATCTTCTACAAAGCTACCAAGCGAGATAATTAAATCCCTACAAAATAGAACCTTAACGAAATGCTGTCAGAATCGCAAGAAACGTGAAGAAGCAACTGATAACCATGCTGCGGATTTTAATAACGATACATCAGAAGAACCAGACCAAAATTAATTGTTAGAATTACTACCTGATGGGGAAGCCCAAGCCGATATTCAAAGACTAGAATTAGGAGAAGCAATTGACGCAGGTAACCCACTGGAGGAATCAAATATAATAATAGAAGTAATTGAAATTCTGAGCTAGTATCTTTGGCTGTTCTAGAAGAAAATATAAATGAGAAGCAAAAAGTCATAATTTGTTTTAACTGTACAAATGAAAGAACTGCATCGTGTATATGGTGTTCTCTTCAAACATCTATTCTGAGTAATAGAAACGGCTGCCAAACAAATGCTGAAAATCACTGTTAAAAAATTATCGTCGTTAAAAATTGGGGACTCTCTACTATTATCAGTTGAGAAAATTGATCGTGACCGGATCGATATGCAGAATTTAGTATGTGTGACTGTTGATTACAAAAATAGAGTCCGTATATTGTTACAGTAGATAGTCAGTTGTTAAACAAAGCACAAGTGCGAGAAAACTGTTACCAAAATAAACATTAAGTTTTCCATTAAATTATTTATTTAAATATGAAAAACTTACACATACGTAACTGTATTAAAAAAATTAATAAGATCCCAAACTAACTTGAGGTTATGGTACCACCCACAAAATAATGAGAAGATTTTTATCATCTGTCCTATCAGATTATTAAGTCTTAATTTAGGTCTTACAACATTAATATTGCGCAATTTCTATTTTGAAATAGTTCTCTTTAATTAGGACTGAGTTATTAAAGTTCTGACTAAACGCAGTCAATCAAGAAACTCAGTGTATGGGAATTATTTTACTAAACTAAAATTATTCTAAATTAATCCCATGGCAGTGATAATATCATTATACCAATAATAAGTTAATAAAGATGTACTAAATTAAACCGGTAATTATTTTACAGGTGAACACGAACTGAGCTCATTTCGGGGCCTGCCTTTAGGCGAAAAGTCAAAGTTGCAAATTACAGTTAAATAAAACAGTTAACTGCTATGAAGCTTACAGCCAATTGCAGCAAAAGTGTATCGTTAACTTAGGTAAACTCAATATAAGAATAAATTAAACAATGACTAACAGTAGCAAAAAAATCCTTCTAGCATTACTTAACTAAATTATGATAAGAGAGAGAATAAGGTCGATAAGAGATAATATTTCATTTATCGGCAAGTTAACAAGCAAATCCGCCAAGGAATTATGTGACTTATGGTCATGGAGCATAACATTAAGGTAAATGTACACACTACAAAGGAGTCAGTGCGTAGTCAACTAATTTCGGTCCTATAGCTAGGCATTCGATATTCGAGACAATATCACAATATCAGACACGATAATAAAGAAAATAGGTATTTCTAAATCAAATTATGATAAGAAAGAAAATATGATCGATATTGGCCTAAGGCCATTGATCAGGAAAGCTAATAAAGGAAATATTTAATTGTAATAGAGAAGGCCTACAAATGGAATCCACTAGGCAACCAGGAGTACCAGGCTGGCTCCAATCTGGAATGTAGCGTCCCTACGAAGCTACTTCTCCATACCCGTGGTCAGCTTCGCATCGTATTACGAAAGGAAATCGGAGAACTTTCCTGATCACTCTAGGATGGAGATTTTGTCCTCAGAAACAAATTTTTTCCCACAGAAGAAACTTAGTTGATAAATAATTTTAACCATCCAATATGGACACACTAACATGAAACAAACCTTTTTTATAGGAAGGGTAACCACACTATGCATCACATGTCATTCGCTATTAGGCAATACGACCGATAATTTTTAAATATACACATATTAAAACATTTGCCAAGTAATAAACTGCCTGACCGCCTTGAGTGTTCAGGCGAGAAGGCCTTGTCAATTCCCACAAAAAACTGATATATACGACATTTGTTAAGAGGGCGGGGCGCGCCCCGAGAGCGCCCGGGCGCTCTAAACGAAGTCATCCTTCGAACGACTTAGAACAGCATTCCCCGATACCGGTAGATTGTACTCAGAGGTAAGGTAGTGAGAGTATCGACAACACAAATCGACCAGTAAAAGGAAAAAGTCACACTACCGGATTTTGTAACATTTACAACGTTACAAGACCTTCTTAGAAATAATGCAAAACAAAACGGTGTCTGATAGTTATGAGCAATTCTAGAAGCCATCATAGTACTATATGCCTAAATAAGTGAGTACATAAGTATGTACTCGATACTAGGTACTAACTCTTTGGAAAATGGTATTTTGTTATCAGAATTAATTTTCTATTTTATTGAGAACCAAAAACATGCGTTACGTCACTCTTTATTTTAGGGAAGTTAGTTTCTACTTGGTTCTGCAGCATTATTTAACCAATAACCCATGTTTGTAAAGGCAGATAGGATTTCTTCATCTTCAACAGCCCTTCATCGTCCACTCCTGGACATAGGCCTCCCCTTGTTTCGACCATTCAACCAGTTTTGTGCTGGCTGGTACCAGTTTCTACTCGTTCTCGTCTTTATGTCACCCAGCCACCGCATTTGTGTTCTCCCACTGCTTCTTTTTTGCAATCTTCGTCTCCACGGTACCATTCGTTTGATCCACCTGTCTTCATCCTGTCTAGTGACATGGCTCACCCAGTTTGAGACCGCAATTCTTGTTATGATATCGTCCACTTTTGATCTTTATTTCTTCATTATGTATATGGTTCCCAAAATTTAATCCCAACATAAGACGTTCAATTGGTCTTTGGGTTGTTCTGAGTCTATGGGCACATTTCAAGATTAGTGCCGTTGTTTCCCTGCCGTAGGTCATTACTGGGAGTATGCCGGTATTGAATACTTTCTTTTTAAGATTTATCAAGATGTCTGAACTTTTCAAGATATATCCCAGTCTTCCCACTGCTGCCAAGGTCAGTTGTATTCTTCGAGTTACCTTAGCTGTTTGATTTTCCTTACCGAGTTTTATTTTGTGGCCTAGATACACGCAAACATCTATCATTTTGTGTGTCCCTCGATCTGTATTGCTGCGTCTCTGGAGTAATAACTTTGGTTTTTCGCAAGTTCATTGTTAGGCCAACCTCCTCAGATGCAGTTTTTAATTGTGACAGCATTGTTTATAGTTCTTTTAAGGTGCTACTTATAATTAGTATGTCGTCCGTAAAACGTAGATGGTTTATAAAGCGGCCATCGATGTTAATGCCTTTTCCGACCCAGTTCAATTTCTTAAAAATATCCCTCATTGCAAGTGTAAATAATTTTGGGGAACCCCTATTTACGGCTATTTTAGCGGTTTTAATGCCCTCTTCAAGTTTAACTTGAAATATGGCGTTATCGCAAACACATTTTAGAGAGTTTCTATATCTAGAGTCGATTCTTGCATTATTCAAGGCCTCAAAGTTTGCCCATTGTTTTATGGAATCAAATGCGTTGTAGTCTACAAGAGCAATATGAATTCGGACATTGTACTCATTGTTTTTCTCTAATTTAAAGTGCGAATGGTTTGGAGATATTCTATAGTAAAATAGCCCTTACGAAATCTTGCTTGCTCAGGTGGCTGATGCCCACCGAATTTGTTTATTATTGGTTAGAATTTGAGTTAATAATTTATATGGGTGAGATAAGACACTTTTTGGTCGATCCTCCCCCGGAGCTCGACTGTTCTTCATTTGAAAAAGAGCATGTTCAATTCCTTGGAGGATTATATCGGGTATTTCTTACGAGTCAACATTACGAAGTGACCTTTGCTGAGAGTTTTCTGGGGAAGGGTTGATGGAGGAGTAAAGGCCACTATAGAAATCTTCTATTATTTTTACACTTTCCATCTTTTCTGTTTTTAATGTTCCCTCCTTGTTTCTTAGTTGGTGTACCCTCGATCGTACTTTTGACGTTAAAGCGCTTACGACTTTCATGGTTCAGACAGGTATGTGTATCTAATTCAGATTGTATAATTTTTCAACAAAAGACTGAACCACTGGCAGCCAGACATTGTAACATTCAATCGTAAGGCCGGCTAGTCCAGTTGCCTTAAATGATGAAGGCAATCCTTGAAATTACTCATCCAAATCAGTTATTAATTATTTCATTGCAGATTTTGCCGGCAATATATGTAATGGCTAGACTTTTCGCGAAATAACTTGTTATATATTAAGCAAAAAGGAATAATTGATTTTTATAAACAGCACGTGTAGGAACACTCGTAATTTATTTACTTCTCTGAAGACATTAATTAACGTTATATAAACCCCGTCTAAACCCGGGTACTAAAAGAATAGATTCGAGGATTTTCTTTTGACATTTAATTAACCGAAAGTTAAAGGCGGGGAATAATCAAAGCCAGCGGTCAAATTAACATCATCCCTGCTATGTTTGAAGGTAGTATCATATTAACTGGCGAACAAGAGATGGCAAAATATAATATAAATTTTGTGATTAATTGGTATATACTAATTTAATGACAAAAACAGGATGTAGAAATAGTATATTATATACCGCGGGATTGAAGTAGTACTTTTAATCCCGAAGGTAAAGTTCAATTTACCTGAGGGATTAAAACTACTACTTCAGTCGCAAGGTATATACGATACTTTTCGTACTTCCGAAATTGAAACGTATACATAATATAAAAAAGCAAATATAACATAATATTAAACATAAAGCGAGGCGCATGCCAGGGCGGCCGCGTTTTTTCGAGAAGTCACTGCTTGAGAAGTTACCGTAGTAACGTTGCGTTGTGACAAGAATAATTTTGAAACAATGTCATTACTAGTGTCAAGAGCTATAATTTAATCCTTCCGGGATTTCCTACAATACTTAATCCCGGAAGGACAAAAAGTGACACTTGTTACCGTAGTAACGTTGCGTTCTGACAAGAATAACTTTGAAACAATGTCATTACTAGTGTCAAGAGCTGTAATTTAATGCTTCCGGGATTTCCTACAATATTTAATCCCGGAAGGACAAAAAGTGACACTTTAGTCCCTGTCACAAGGTAGTGAAGTTATTGTTTCAGTCCCGGAAGTATGAAAAAGATATTTTTTCAGGAAATATCCGGTAGATACAAATACAGTTGAAATAAAAACATGGAAAGGGCTTCCCTCTCCGAAAGTTGGCAAAGTTGCTAAAATTATTTAATATAACCAAAAGGTGTTAAAATGGTCGTCATAAAAATGCATATCCGAAGATATATTTTCTATTTTCTCATGTACCCGGCTTATATTAGCGCCAAGCACTCCGTGGTCTGAATATTAAACTTAACTTTCCTCGCGTATAAATCATAGATGATGTATGTGTTTGGTGTTAAATTTACCGTATGTGCCATTGTTTATGCTAGATTACATCTGACGCAAATAGCACTCCTCTTGTAAAGGAGAACGAAATTTTAGTTCATAGAGAGAGGTTTTCAACGAGTAATTTTGTACGCTTACAATAAAAGATGGTTGCGAATATTTCACACCTAAAAAGCATCTGCCATTTAAGTTATTAGATCCAGATTATACTGAATTAAATAAGTTAGGTATGGAAGTTATTTAAGCTTAGAATGGAAGAATATACAAAGATAAAATTTACTACATGATATACAGGAAATTGTAATTTTCTTAAAGTGATATTAGTACAAGATCTGTGTGTTAAAAAATATTTTTCCTGCATTTTAATAATGAGTCACAGCAACGGATATCAATTTTCAAAGATTTCTTCAACTATGAAATGCTCAGCAAACTGCTTGAACATCGAGAAGTTAGCTAACCCGAATCAGAGAGTTGCAATAAAACTTCTCAAAAAATTCCAATATAGGTCAATAGATTACTTGTAGGGTCACTTTTTTTCACTGAGAGCGATTAAATTTAGCGTGCGTTGAGCTAAACTTTCCTAAAGATACCCCATTCAAACTGATCGGCAAAGAAGCGAAGAGGAAATGTTATGCTCCTCTCTTAATAACATTGCCACGATTAGTTATCCGTGATGCCACGCCTTGGATGGCGTGCAGGTTATATAGCTCAGATTATTGATCGATCTATGTCAGGTGAGAAGAGATAGTAAAGAAGGAGAACAACGTTTAATGAATTTACACTCTACCCGTTTACTAAAACACGCATGTACTTTCGGTTGAGATTGTAGAATTTTCAAATTCCGATATAAATAAATGCTTCAGTTTTGCTTAGTTTATATTTATTTTTATTTGCAAACCTAATTTAGATTGGATTATTCCAATATATTTGCAGTGTATAAAATATATCACCTTGTTGTTATCTTGGAAGTTATTGAATATACTTTCTATATTTATATTTATGTCTCAGTATGATATACTAGCTACTTATGATATGATATTAACATCAGGTAGGATTTTTGTCCTTTTCTAAGTAGTAGGTATTCGACTAGTTTACGGTAACACTTTTCGAAGGCTCTAGTTTTGAAGTCAATTTGCTAGCTACCTACTGTCTTCGTAGATTCTATCATTTTAAATCTTTTTAATCACAGAAGAAAATTCTCATTAGCTTTCTTCGATCTAAAAGTTAATGAAAACTTAACATTTTGTTCTACACAATTGTAACATGGAGCTTGCTTATTATTTTAAACCAATTCCTTGCAATACCTACCTCAGACAATTTAGAGATTATTAGAGTCATCTAATGTATGTTGTAATTCATTTGTCTAATGGTGTCTAGGTATATTATTTCTTTGAGTTATCTTCGCCTTTCGAGGAAATTTCGTGTCATTTATTGAGTGTCAGGATACTACAGGTCCTATCAAATTGACGTTTCCAGGTAACGGCTCTTTGCAGATTTTTTAGGCATATTTACTTGCTGCTTGACAAATATGATCTAGAGCAGAAGTTCGATGAACCGACCTATAATGATAGATTATGCTTTCTCATGCGCTTGGGCTCGCTACTTCTAGTAAGTTGGATTGGCAACTTTAGGTCTGTTCCAACTTACCATGAAAACCGTACATGGGACGGTAATTTCCAGTAGCATAATTCGTTTGTCAGCATGACAGGTTATTTATCGCCTTCAAAAATGAAATTGACAACTGGAAATGACGGTCCCTCGTACGGTTTTCTAGTCAGTTGGAACAAACCTAATGTCTCGGAAGCCAAGGTGTTGGAATTCGCGAGAGATACGGTCTTTCGGCTTTCGCCGTAGACTTGGCGGCGGCGAGTCGAAAGGTCGGCGTCGATTGTGAAGCTTTGCCTCATGGACTGGTTGAAATAATTAGGGTCATTACCTTATGGAATTTTTGTTACGTTAATGAAAAATAATTTAAAAACTTTTGTTAAGTTATGACAAACCTACCTCCACGTGGTAATTTAGAAAATCTTCATGCTGTCTTCAGTGGAATTAATAATTGTATTTTCCAATCTTTATAGAAGAATCAATGTTGCTGTGGCTCTCATATGGCCAATCCTTGGAGTTGATTATTAATGATTTTGAAGAAATCTATCTAGAATAGACACTAGGAAAGGGGCAATAGAATCCTATGGATAGTTTTATAGGTAAGGTGACAAACTAGTTAGGCTATGAGCAACCTTCTTTATTTTTTGTTAAGGCAAACAACTGTTTTTAGGGTCCTCTTCGTGGGTACCGCTTTAACATGCCTTTTCTTAATTGCGATTTCTATTTTGAAATGCTGTCATCAATGATCAAGATCATTGACTACCACCTGCGTGTTTTGGCTTTGTTGCGTGACTTCGGCTGGATGCTATGTGGCCATGTTTGGAAGATCAAGTCATGATTTGAAGTACTTTGAAGAAATACCTACTTCATAAGTTGTAGGTAATACCATTTACCTTCTTGTAAGACTGCCTTGGCAGAGTTTCCTTTTTCTACGGATTAAGTAACTAGTTTCACTTGCCTTATTTTATATCCTTGCGGCAGAATAAAATTCATGAATTTTAAACCCTGTGCGCTATATACCAGCTCATTATTTTAGTAGCATATTAATTAGTACGACAGAATATTTGGGATTTGTCAGTTGGGATCTGACACAATTGTCAATAATAGTCAATATTATGTAAGCGTTTTTTTTGTATTGCTTTATTTTTTATACATCTGATGTAAATTGTACTGCATAAATTGCCCTTTTATATCAATCCATACTAAGGAAAGAATAAAGTATTGATTTTGGCGAAATAATAAGTCTTATTGAAAAGCTCCTACAAAACTACCTTTCAGGATTTAGTAACTTTAAACATTTTGTCTAGTTGAATCTCAGTATACTAGATGGTGCCTAATAACTATTAAAGTTTACCTAGCTCTTCACTGTATTAATGGCTGCCGTTCGCATATATTGGTCAGTTTTTTAAATTGATTGAGAAAACCATAAGGTATGGTTGGAACTGTTTATAGGCCTTAAATTGTGACAGATCTATCGTAGATTGGACTTTAGGACTTTTTAGGCGAGTATTCCCAAGAAGTACGTTTCTGTGAGCTGCACTTCCCGGGTTGGGTCTGAAGATTAGGATTTGGTTAAAACCCCTACCACGTCCCTGTCGACTGCAGCAGGTGAGAAGGGAATAGGTGAGAGACAAAAGCCTGTCGGCGACCAATGTAACTTCAAGGTTCATAATTGCCTGCACTGTTGCTCGCGTTCTAACCCAAACTAACCACAGCTCACTCAAAAAAAATAAATATTAAGAGAAAAACGCGGGCGAAAACACGATACCATTCCAACAGACCATGAAACTCGATTACTTGACTTTTCGACGACAGAGCTGGAAACAATAGCGACGGGTAACTAATAGAAAGCAGACCCTAGATACTAAAAATCTGAAAATCGAAATAAAATTTATTATATGAGATTCTCAGCGCAGTAGCTATGTATATTTTACTATGGTGCTCGACAGAGGAGAAATTTTCACTGAAATAATTCTATATTATCCAGTTATTTATACTAGAGCCTCATAAACTATTTTACAACTGGGACGATACTAGATAAATAAAGTTCCTCGCAAACTTTTATAACTTATTTGCCATCCCTTACGTGAGGAAATTACTTAGAGGTTGCAATGCCCATTTCCATATCTCACAAAGACAATTTAACAGATAAGTGAAAGTCGTAAAATTTTAACAATAATATTTTACCTTAAAAGTAGTTTTCAAAAATAAAATATGTATAGATCGCGTGCACTGAATTCAAGATAGCTCCCGTAAAAATGATTTTACTGTTTTCTAACATCGAGGCTAGGAACTTGAAATGTTATTTCCGCAGGCTTATCTTTATTGTTAAAATAAATTATATATCCGTTTGCCGTAAACGAAGAAAATATGGATATGTAAACTAAGAAACAACTGAACGGTAAGTGCAAACTTTTACTGCACATTTAAAACCTTCTAGCTTTAAAACTTATTTATATTTTTTTGAAAACAAAGGAAATTCAGATAGTACTATGTATCAACTCTTAACATGAACGGATAAACCTGTATAGGTTTAATTGACACTTTTGATGGTAGTTGTCATTTTTGTATATAGAAGAAAGACTCTTCTACGCCCACACGATGAACGCACAGGAGGAAGGACTCTACATGTACAAAAAAAAATCTGTGAAATATCAACATATTCAAGGTTTTGCTTACAACATAGTAGTTGGACAAGGCAGAGCCTCTGTGAGAAAGATGAAAGGAAAATCAGTAACTATGCACTTGAAGGCACAAAATGACAATGTGAAAAATACTAAACGGCAACTCACTAGACAAAACAGTAAAAGTTCCAGTTACGGAGTGAGCCCAGGTACGAAACGATCAACGCACCAAAGATACGGCCTGAAACTTGAAAATGGATCAAATAGAGCAGACTTACATGGGTATTAAAAAATCTACAAAATATTGTCACTGCTCATCAATATGGCTAACTTTTGAAGAGTGTTTTCGTTATCATTAGATTTTCTTCTGATAGAGGTGAAGGAAGTAAGGTTACGTGCAAATCTACAGGATATTCCCTGTCCAAAATTAGAACCAGCCAATCTCCACAAGTCATATACCATACGTTACTTCAACGCAAGATTGTTTCCGTCAATTCTGGAAACTACTACTGAAGATCGCAAAAGACAGATTCGACAGACTGCTAAGGAAATTTTTAACGTTCCACCAACAATCTGCTCCTACGAACATGACATCCTCTTTCTAAAATTAAAACCAACCACATATCATACGATATTTGAACACAAGCTTGTCTGGTCAATTCTGGAAACTATCACTCAAGGCCGCAAAAGACAGACTCGACAGCCTGCCATAACATTTTTAACGTTCCACCAACAACCTGATCCTACGAACATGATGTCAAACAAGATCTTGGGCCACTCATATTATATGGATTGGAGTTTTCTTTTATTCCACCACATGGTACCATGGCATCGGTTGCCATGTTTTATACCACGCTTATAATATTCGGTATCAATCCATAGCATAGGATCTCAAAAAAATGGAATGGAATGTTTATAAATCCCATCTTGCCAGCATCGTGGTTCGGAACGCGTCTTGGAGCTGCTTAAACGTGCTTTATAGCATACTAATCGATACGATTCTGAAGTGTCAGACCCTTAACAAAACCAATTGTATTAAATGATATGAAGAAAATCGATTAAAACCCATTTCATGATGATACATGGGCACACTTAACTCCTACTAAACGCTAACAACTAAGTTAAGAAATGACTAAATATAGTTAGAAATGACTTGCAGCGAGCTTACTGACATCACATTTTTACACTTTTAAGCCCCAATCAACCCTGTTCTTTCTAGAAAAGTAAAAAGTCAAGTTAAATAACTAATAGAAGAAAACATCCCCTAAAGCCCAAAGCAAGCCAAAAAGGGCAAAAACAGACCGTTTAGGAATTTAGCCAAAAAACTCCAGTGACCCCTGGAGAATCAGCATAAATTGCTTTGGAATTAGGAATTTCTACACTTATACAAGGTATACATTTTATTAAATCAATTAAGATCATTTAAGTGCAGATATATTGCATACGGTTTTTCGTTGACAAGCATATTCCGGAACAAAATTAGGGTTTACGTTCCTGAGACTCACCTAATATTAAATATTTACTTCTAGTTTAGGCAAGGATATGCATGGCCCCGTTCTCCCTATTTCGAGGACAATGAAATAAAGGATATTATCAAAAAATAGGGTCATCAATCTATAACGAGGCATGGATAAAAGTTGTTGGATTTTACTCGAAATTAATGGAAGAGTATTAGTATACAAATACAGGATGTTGTCATTCCGATGTATGCCCCCATTTCGAATTTTTTCCCAATTTATTCCTAGTCGAATGGTGGATCTAAAATAATTCAACTTTAAATGGTAAAAAAATTAGATGAAAATCAATTGAGTAAATATTTGTGTAAAAAGTTCTGAGTAGAAATAGATAAATCGGTTCAGATACAGGTTATTTTTATAAGAAGAAAAATAAACCCTAAGGATTGTGACATTACATTTAAATACTCTTTGAAATTTTCGTATACCAATATCTGTCTTCTTCCCTCTCTATAGAGCGGAAAAAGAATGAATAATATATCCAGAACTCAAAACATAAAAAGCGACTACATTTTAACCCATTGTCGCGACGCCATGCCTTGGTTAGCGTGCAGGAATATAGCTCAGATTCGAGATCGATCTACGTCAGGTGAAAAGAGATGATAAAGAAAGTACTCCAGTTTTAAACAATAACAACGTCTATTGGCCAAAGCCTTAATGAGAAAACATTAACATAGTCTAGTGGTCAGGAGCTTAATAAGATTATATTATATCCGATTATTAAGGTGCGCATTTTCTCTCGATTGAGGTATATTTATGAATTGTTTATAGATCTTTATTCACTGTTTTATAAATATAGTTTGTCTTAAGAGTTTGTGTTGTGTTTCATTTATAGTTAGCTTTAGACTTAAAGTTTACACTGCACTTGATCTACTGATTCTACGCTGAAAATTATCTTTCTCAAAACTTTGACAAATTTATCATAGATTCGACTTTTACTATAGTGGATAGGTAACCCCCAGGTTCATGAACATGTGCTCGAGCAAAGCTCGGGTTATTGTGAGAAGAAAAGGTTAAATTAGACCCTGAAGCTCAGGAGTTGTGTTTTTATATGATAAAATGTGCTGAACGTTGCACGTTTAAGGTTCATAATTGCTCCCGTTGACTGCTCGTGTTGTTTATAATTTGTCTTTAATGTTTACATAATATTTTGCAAGTTCAGGTTCAAACTTAGGACAGGGCGATATTTATTTAGAAGCTTATGTATATTAGTAGTTCATATGTGCCCTCGCTCTCTAAACGTTGGTCCCCAACGTTAACACGGCCCCTATTGCTTTAAAAAGAAAGACCTCAATTCGATAAAACATCGCATTTTGCATCAATACACAATGTCCTCAGTGATTTTGTTACTTTCTGGATCTAGGCGGAAAATTTGGATACACTGAACTATGGAACCTACTATACGTACAGACATGGCTGCAAAACCCACTATACATAACGGATTCTGCACCATGTGATTATGTTTTGTCAGAAAACCTGAAAACCAATCGTCGAGGTAAGAAATTTATTTCATTAGATTGAGTTAAATTTGTCGTAGAATAATATTTTGAGAATTTACGAAAGCAGTTTCCTTGGAGAATAAAAGTGCTCGAAGGACATTGTCTGGAAAGCCTCTGAATTTTTAGTTTTATACTATTATAAAGATATTACTTCAAAAGATTCCCTCGTATATACAATAAATATACAATAAAGGGTGATGGAAGTAAAATTCGAGCAGCCGATCTACATAAAATTTACGATGCAAACGAGGCAATTAGAGCCGAAGACGTTATTCGCCAAATATGTATATTTTAATGGAACTTTGAGAACTTTTGTTAATTTTCTTAGACTCCATTACTTTAATTAGGGTAAAAGTTTTTCTATAACTGTTCACCATAAAGATGCGAAATGCAAATTTGCTGTTATAGAATATATCCCTACAAATATATGAGTATAGATGTGGTGTTTAAAAAAGCCGTAATAGCAGTATGTTTGCACACTACAACCAGCAGCTTTACACCTCTACGAGCAGGTAAAGTGGAGTTGTATTTCATTAACTCGCCCTCGCCGTGGGGATTTTCACTTCGTCTTGGGTCGAGTCAACACGTGCTTTGCAGCAGCTCCTTTGTCACCATTGTGAGTGATGACGTGTCTATCGTTCAGTGGCCGTTGTTTCTCCCCGAGGAAGAACGGGGTGTCCTAGTCCTCATTCCGCCGGTATCCAGGCGGAAGTTCCCGTGAAGTCATTTCTGCTTGTGCCTGCAAAGATTCAGCTCAAAGCTACTACTTTAGAACTGTTTGTGAGAGTCGGAGCCTTCAAGAAATCGCTTGCTCACACCTTTAAGGGGGCAAAAATATAGTGCCATCGATCTAGCATGGATACAACTACGTTGGGGTTTGGAACCTTCGGCAACATGCACTAAAACAGAGTTTTATCCACAATACCGAAACAGAATATTTGCACTTGACGCGCGTTTCGCTAACCATGTTAGCATCATCAGGAGATGATTAAAACAGTTTTAATCATCTCCTGATGATGCTAACATGGTTAGCGAAACGCGCGTCAAGTGCAAATATTCTGTTTCGGTATTGTGGGTAAAACTCTGTTTTAATAGCATGGATACAACCTATCTGGGTTACATCAGAAAACTTAGTGGTACTGGTTGACTTGTCACATCCATTCGTACTTCCCTTCAACTCTTTCCCCTATATTCTTTCTTATTACATCCAAATGTGCTTTTCCTTAAAAAGAGTTTTTCTGTTTATAAGAAAAGTAACAGTTTTTCACCGTCAGAATTGCTTCAGTTCCAATATAACTTGGTTACGTTTGGTGACCTATTAAAAAAAAGGTAAAAAATATAAATCATTACATAAGACTTAAAGCAAAATATATATTAGAAAGCGCAAACTATTTTACCAAAAAGAAAATGATAAAAAAATTATGGTGTCTAATAATAAATCTAAAGCAATGTAGCAAATAATTTGAAACTTCCAGAAAAGACCCAATAAAATAAACCGATAGAAATGTATGCATATGACGGTAAAAACTATTGGAAATAATTTTAACAAATGCTTTGCTGATTGTTCTGCGGAAGATGATCCAGATTTGAATTTTTTGAGCCTCAATATTTTCTACATAGGAAAAGCTTATTTCTTTATCGCCGATCCGTGCATATGATTGTATCGAGCAAGATGTAATTTCAAACAATATTCTAAAATTATGCAAGCACTCCCTTGGTGAATCAATTAATGAATTTAACTTATGAAGAAGGTACTTTTCCTAGCAAAATGTCATTAACAACGGTCATTGCTATTTTTAAGAAGGGCGATAAGCACTACCGACCCATTAGCATTTTATATAATATTTCAAAAATATATGAAATGAATTTAAAGAATCAGCTAATCTGTTTCTTCAATAAGTGTGGCCATTCAAGAGGCCCAACAGCTAAATAAGATGAACCAAATACAAATTCTCGACAAGAACGATGAACGGTAAGAGAGTGCAACTGGCTGGAAACACGTGCAGTACAGAAGAGATCGTAGATTTATGGTCGGTATAAATGGTGAATCAAAAAATATCCAAACAATACCAAGATTTACTTCATTACATGTTACAAGACTGCATCCACAAACAACTAAATTGGATATACAAAGCTAGTTAAAATAACACTTCCCAGAAGTCATGTGTGAAGCTCACGAATCAAAACATCCAGAAAAGTATACCTCGATGAAAGTATCCATTCATAGAGATCATTTCAAAGAAGCCTGGAATAGAGATGTGTGACCCGCACGGGCTCTCGTTTCACAGTTTTTAAACAACAGGAGAAGACCAACGAGTATGAGACAAGTAGATCGATTGGACCCTCCTACTCAAGATTTAACCACTTAAAAAATATTGAAATCTCTGCCACCTCTCATCAAAATCAAATATGGAAAAAGGCAATGTAATGCAAAGCTTAAATAATGAAATCACACAAGAAACTCTTACAGTATATTTTCAAAACATAATGAGTTTGTATAATAAAGTTGATTTATTATCGGACATAGCAGAAACCTATAATATAGGCGTCATATGCTTAGCTGAGCATTGGATGGGATTATCTACAATTAACTACTGTGATGTCGAGGGCTACAAGCTGGTCAATTATTATTGTCGCAATAAATCGCAGCATGGTGGTGTAGTAATATATGTTAAAGAGTGTTTAAGAATTGTAAAATTGGAGCCATTGATATACTTGCAGAAGATATTAACTTTGAAATTTGTGCTATAGAAATTAATGATATTAAGGTTATTCGCTATGTGCGTTACACGACGCGACATCTGGTGGTACAAAATGTGGCGAATTTCTTAGATACGCAACACGTCAAGTACATCGGAAACGATTGAAAATCCAAGAAAAATTATTGTTGATTTTAGTGCAATCTAATTAGTTCTGCAGATAATACGTTGTCATATGAGAATATTTATCGATTCGACTGAAAAAAGGCAACTTCGATATTGAATTTTGTGTGTATTCATCATAATACTAAAACTTTGTAAGTTATGAAAGCGTAAACATGAGAAAATCATAATAATAATAATAATAATAGCATTGTGAAATTGATACCATTAAAAATTCGATTCATGAAGTTTTACTCAAATTACTTTAGAATGAATGAAGACGATTTAGAATAATTTATTTTTTCAATCTGGAAATTGATAGACAAACTGAAATTAAGTTATTAAATATATGTTTCGGGATTATTAGTGCTGTCCATTGCATTAATCATAAGAACTGGCTTCGAAAATATATCACACAGGTTATGATACTTACCCTTGTTGGTTCTGGTGTCATATGAGCACCGCCGATTTTGAAGCATTTTTTGGGTTCTATGGAAAGATAACATCATGGGACACATTAACGCATAAAAATTTGCGAATGAAGCACATTTTCTCAAAATAAATTGAAATTAAAATTCAACATACATTTTTCCTAATAAACACAATTCCAGTAGGTACACTTTTTCCAAAGGTATGATCGCAGAAGGTTAATACTAACATAATATAAAGCTTCTTTTCATACAAATTGCAAATAAAACTGTTTTTTTTGCACTTTAAAACCATAATATAATATTTATGATATAAACGTCAACATGACTATTTCTTAAAACATAATTATATAGGTTGGCTTACAACGGCTCAATTGGTTATTGTATGGGTATATGTTGCCAAGTGTAATTTCTATTTGGTTCTCAAATATAACAGCATCGTGTTGAATATGTTTCAAAAGTACTGTGGGACGAAAACTTGTCATAAATAATAATTCTTAATGGCTTTATTTAATAAAATAACAATAATTCGAATATATGATTTAATAGAATTAGATGTTACGCTAGAAGGGGGTCACTTTTAATAATAAGTCATATAAACTACTTTATTTAGTTTATTGAAATAGATACAAATTTAAAAGATCATTTGGACTAGTTTAAGAGAGTATCACGCGTAGTGCGTTTGTTTTGTTACTTTGAATTAATTTTGATTTCGTGATGGGCGGGGTTGGTCAAGCGCGTAGCGCGCTCGCCTCAATGCGCTTCTTTGTCTAATTAAAGTTAGTTTCGATTATTTTTGCTTAATCTGGAATCCGTTAATTAGGGTTAGTTTTGGTTAGTTTAGGTTAGTATGGGTTAAGAACAGGGGGACCAAAGACAAGGAAAAGAAGGATAATCGCCTGCACTGTGACATCAGCGATCCTGTATGCCGCACCAGCATGGAGCCACGCACTTAAATTCCAACACTATCGAGACCTCTTGAGCAGAGTCAATAGGAAATTATCAATA
>MU182303.1:70497-81035 GCA_016904865.1 Pissodes strobi
AAATTTCAATCATTTGTGGAGCCAAAGGCAATCAATTCCAGGGTAAGTATGATTATGTTATTATAGTGTAGTCGTAATTGGAGTAATCGCACACGGCACATGAATTGGGACGAAGGGGCCGCAAAATTTGTAAATTGTAAATAATAATCATGAAATTAAATAAATTTTATTAGCAACATCCTGCTATGATACACAAAATAAATAAGTAATACTAACCCTACGTAAAACTACACTTATTCAGAAAAACAACAATCAAAAATTATCTTTAATAAAATTAGTGGTGTAACTTCCCTAATTCTATACGTAGATCTAACGTAGGTACAAAGGCAATTTATTATACTCAATTAGTCCCTTATAAAATAATGAATTTAAAGAGCAGCTCTTCACAATTGGAAAATAAGGAGATATATTATTGTTTTATAGATAATTGTACTAGACATTACTGACAAAAATTGACTTATCCTTCTGAAACACCTATTTTTTAAATTATTTTTTTCACTATGTAATTATTATGCACTTTAAAGTTTAGTTTACAGTCAATAATTATAATACCGAGATATTTGCATATATCCTATACTACAATTCGGGTTGACAGAGTTTTAATTTAACAAAATTCTCATTAATGTTTGCACCAAATATCATAACATCAAACAGTTTTTGTTACATTGTCAAAAAGCATATTCTCCACATCTCCACTAACCATTTTTCTACCTTCGCTAGCTCTACAGTCATTTTTTTAATAGTTTTTTTCTGCATTTTCTCCTTGTAGGTATGGATATTTGTATTTTGTGAAACATAATAATAAAATTATTATAGTAAATAAAATAAGTAAACAAATACTAACCTCAAAATCTATGATTTTGAATACTGAAACCTTGAAATGCAATGCAACCAACACGACAATAGCAAATTTTGCTCGAGAGCGGTTAAGAATATCAACTTGTCGGTATCGACTAGGTGCCGAGTTCACTACCGACCGAGATATACCGATCGCAACGTACTCGATACGGTTCGTCCCGATAGGTTAAGAATCTGCCTGCTGGACTTGGCAATTTGCTTACTTGAAAATCAAGAAGGTTAGCCAAGTCTGACAACATAGCAAGTAAATTGTCATCATTATCGTCATATTGGGAGAGTTTTCGCATTTAAAATGTCACTAAACAGCCTCATTTCCAAAATTTCTTTTTCAATTTTTGGCGTCAAAAGTGCTTCATCCGCAAATTTTTTTGCATTAATGTGTTCCATTTCATGTAATTGTTCTATTGAACCCAAAAAAATCTTTAAAATCGACAGTGCTTATATGACACCAGACCCTCTTCGATGTACTCCGCGTGTATATTTGTATAGTAGCTGAATAAAGTTCGAAATTTCTCCGACTCGCGCGCACGATCGTTCGTCATTTCTCCAATTACCCTAACGCACCGAGCGAATAGATCACCCAGTGGAAATATTCCTGTTTTTAGAAAAAAAATCTAAACCATTTTATATATTTGGAGACTTTAATATTAATATTTTAGAAAAAAAAACATCATGCAACCATAGATTATTTAAATATAATTAAAAATTTTAAGTTTAATGTATTAGTTTGGGAACCAACACGTGTAACTGCTACAACAAAGTCTTGTATTAATAACTGCCTTACAAATATCAAGGAAGATTGTGAAATATCTCTAATAGATGAATTAATTTTTGAACATAAAGGTTTAATAAATGCAACTCCCTGCTGCTATTTTGTTAAAGATCAAAATAATGCTACTACCATAATTAAATTTCGCTTAATGCCTGATATATCAATACAAAAATTTATTCGAGAAATGCCAAACATTAACTGGAGTGCAGAATTACATAAGTATAATGATATAAATTTACAATTTGATTGTTTTCTAGGAATACTTTTTACAACATATTGAAGAGCTTTTTCCATTGACCACAAAAACTGTACATAAAAAAAATATGGCAAATAAATGGTTCACCAAAAAACTTAAGTCTATAAGAGAGAGCCTTAGGTTTTTTGTTCAATTTGCAAACAAAACTAGCAATATAGATTGTAAATATGTAATAAAAACCCTCAGGAATGAATATAAAACCAAAAAGGTAAATGACCAGAGGAAGTCTGTAGAAAATAGGATTATCAATGCAAAAGGCAAAACAAGAGCAGTTTGGCAAATAATAAATAATACTAAACCAAAAGAAAAACAAAATCTTAATTCAATCTCACCAAATTATTTTAATAATTTCTTTACATATTCTCCAATAAATATTACAAAAAATATTAGCTGTAACATGAACAAATCTATGGATATGGCATCACAAAAAATAAAATGTAATAAAAATATCCTTCTGGCTCCCTTTGTTAAACCGGAGGTGTCTGATCTAATCAATAGTTTATCAAACAGTAAGGCTAATGATATTTTTGGTTTAAGTAATAAAGTAATAAAAATGTTCAAAAACCATTTTTGAACACGTCTGCAAATCTAACGATTTAATTTTTGTACAATCTAACTTTCCACGCCACTGTCCTCGCATTCCAAACAAATTGATACCTTGGCGATACTACTAACGCCATCTCTTGTTTACCACGATTATCCACTGCGTCGGCAGGCTAGAAAGCTAAAAGTTAAGCGTCCTCAAAAGGCCTCCGACCAATCATAGCGCTTCGCGCTTTATCCGGGCGGCATTACTAGCGCCATCTGTTGTAACGACCTTTACTCATTTGGAGCCTGCCGCGCATCCTAAACTCAACTGACCAATCATAGCGTTTCCCGCTATACCCCGGCAACCGAGTCGACCAATCACAGCGCATCGTACAGGATAGCCAGTTCACCCTAACTAAAATTCCCTAAAATTCACATCTTTAATATTCGAATTTCATGCAAACTAATCAATAGATTTCAACCGGATTTGTATTAAAATTCATAATATTAAGTTAGACAACCGGTCATGTTAAGTTTTTACACAATATCTCTGTATTTACATTATTGCCCTTTCCATGCCGAAGCGGTGCATCTTCTCCCACCAGAAGGGGCGGTAACAACTTCTTCAAGTTGCTCTAGTTCCCACGTTCTAGAATTCAGTATTGAGTACGAAGTAGCCATGTAAGTTGCAAAAAGCGCACCCCCGTTTCTAGCCGGCTGGCGCTAGGCGCCATGCGCCATGCCGGCAAGTTTTCACGTTTTGAGACCTCATAATCTCTCTAGTTCGTTACCCAAGTGATATAGTGATATCCTGGCATAATCATCGTCACATCAAGCCTACAATAAGGTATTTATTGGCAAACTTAATGCCATTATTCTCCCGCCGAGCAATGGCGTCTCAATTGGTCTTATCCATGGGAGTTGTACAATCGAGCCCTGTCTCGAACCACACCGCATGCAATAGAGCCTAGTCTCGAAATCCCAAGTAAGTAAACTAACATGTTTACAATCACATTCTCACTAAACCTACAAAAAGGTATATCTCAGCATCTACTGCCATTTTGGAGACCCACTGATCTCTAACTCTCAAAGGCTCTGCCATTCGCTGCAGAGTCCTTAATGGTATTTTCCATTGCATTTTCAACATTCTATATTACCAGCATACCACTGGATTGCTATACTCTTTGCCTTATTCTAATATAAGGATTACTCTGCACTAGTCTGCATACACACTCATGCCTTATTCTCACATAAGGATTAAACGGCACTAGTCTGCCAATTTACACAAGCTATCACAATGCTACATCCCATACGCGGATTTAAGCTTACCTATGCTACCTGCATAGCCATACCTACTAATCATTCATGCGTGCACCAATAAGCCGCATTCACAAGGCATTCATGTCATGCCAATATGCACTAACTGCATACCAGTCAAAACCACTACAATCCAGTCATTCATATTTGCAAGAAAGCGAACTACATTGTAAATAGAAGCTAGCCATAGATCTAGCAGTGTTTTTTCAAAGTGACTTTCCCCCAGTGTTAGAAGATAACCTCCTGAACATTGAACGTTTCTCGTCAATGGTGTTCATAGTGTACATATCAGCTTATAGGTGGACTCTAAGGTAATACTAATTCTGTTATTATCGCTTGTATATTGTATTTTATATCAAAGCTAAATCAGCTAACATAGTTGATAAGCAGCTGTTCCGCAGGAACTCTAACAGACATTTAACTGTATATAGTTTCAAGGTTATGTTTATAACCATACATTAGTTTAGTACTACAATTGTTTACGCAATGCTTTAGTTTTTAAGAGTATTATTTATGTCATATTTTTCAAGGTCGAAATTTGCCCCGACTGATATTTTTCACATCGTAGCACTGACTACGTGCAATAGTTCACTGTTTATATTTTATGTATTTATGAGCTTCTAGTTATTTTCAAGCAAAGTAACTTATTAAAATATTCATATAATGCTAAAGCTTTTTGTTTTATTTACAAAATGACTTTAGAACTAGCCCTATGGTAAATTTCAGTGCCTAAGAGCACACCTCTTTTTGTTCAGAAAATCGACCAAGATCGACTCTGAAACAAAAAACACTGAGGGATGGTGTGATATCGGCAATGACCATTATAATGAACTCTTGTTTTGCTTATGATGACTTCCTCTCTAAACTTAAAACCTCAAAGGTCTGTCCAATTTTAAAAAAAGGAGACATTGATAATGCACATAATTATCGACCAAAATCAGTTGTCCCAGTCCTATCTAAAATCATTGAGCTTGCATTTATAAAAAGAGTAACAGCATTTCTTTCTAAATATCATTTACTCTCACCCATAAAATATGGTTTTAGAAAAGGCCTTTCCACGGCCGACGCAATAAAGCAGTTGATTGAAGATGTGGTCGAGGCCTTTGAGAGGGGAGAAGTGCTAACAGCATCTTTTTGAGATCTCTCAAAGGCTTTTGACTGTGTCTGCCATGACACCTTCTACAAAAATTAACTCTTTATGAGTTAAAGGGTAATTCATACCAATTTATACATTCATATATCTCTAAAGGCTATCAACTTGTTGAGAAGAATGAATTAAGATCTGATGTCTTGGAGGTTCAAATGCGAATACCGCAGGGTTGAATTTTAGGCCCATTATTATTCTTAATTTATTCTAATGACTAGCCACTCCAATTACAATTAGCAAAAACTATCCAGTACGCGGATGATACAACATTCTATGTACCTTATGTGGACCTTGAAACCTCCTCAGGTATGGTAACAGAGGAACTGCAGATTGCTAAAAACTGGTTTGATGCAAACTCTCTGCTATTAAATATGGAAACGACTTTTACAATACAATTTTCTTTAAAATCTTGTAATATTATTGACACATCTCAAGATTACATTAAATTTCTTGGTATTCATTTAGATAAAGAGCTAAATTTTAAACAGCACATAGAAAAACTTTCATCGAAGCTTGCCAGCATGACTTTTTGAATTAGAAAGTTATCAAAATATGCCACTAAAGAAATTCTACGAACTACATACAAGGGGATGTTCCAGAGCCAACTACTTTATGGAATATTATTCTGGGGTAATTCCACAGAGGCTTCAACTATTTTCAAACAACAAAAATCTGTAATTAGAGTTATTGCAAAGTATTCCCAGATCTTTAAAATAAGTTCTGCATGATTCCCGATAAGAATCATGCAGAACTTATTTTAAAGATCTTGGGATACTGACAGTGCCTGCGCTTTTTATCTTAGAGTGTCTGTTATATGCAAAAAATAATATCTATAAATTTATCACTCACAAATCATTACATTCCTATAACATCAGGACAAAGTTCTTAATTGTTCTACCGCAACACCGCCTAAATAAAACACATAAGAGTTTTGCAATAACATCTATTAAATTATATAATCATCTTCCAGATGATATTAAGCTTATGCCATTGAGAAATTTTAAGACAGCAGTCAAAAATATATTAATATCTATGTGTCCTTATACCCTACAGGAATTTTTTTTATTAAATACACTGGAGATCAAATGATATATATGTATTATGTATAGGAAATAAGGTTTATACTCTGTTCGAATTGGTCTAATTGTATTTATGTGTATTTCAATTGGTTCTTGCTTATGCTTCTTGAAAGACCTGCTTTAGAATTAAAAATTAATGAACATCTAACCCTATAATAATAATAATAATAAACAGTAATACATGTATCTTTTGTTGTATCCATTCTGATGATGCTAAAACTGTTAAACGGTCGTATTGATGCAAATAAATGGATTGTATTGTATTGTACTGTCAGATCCTCAAAATGGTTTTGTTAAGGGCAGAGGTACTGAGACTGCCCTTTGTTCTTTTCCGACTAAAATTGTGGACGCTCGCTATAACAGAACACACTGCTTAGGCTTAATGATAGATGTTTCCAAGGCTTTCGACATTGCGCAACATCAACTTTTGCTGGCCAAACTAACAAGATATGGGATTCGAAGCAAAACTTTATCACTTGTTGTCTCATACCTCGAAACGGATTTCAACAAGTCTTTATCAATAATAGAAGGAGTCTGCCGACGAAAATCAAACATGGTATGCTGGGCCCACTCTTTTCCGTGGTGTATATAAATGATATGTTTCACATGAACAGTAGAGATCTAGGTGCTTTCTCTCTATGTTATGCTGAAGATTTCAATCTCCTGTGCACAAGCTTAAACATACCTTCTTTAAAGTCACAATCAGAATTCACGTACGCCTTGGTATACAATTGGTCAGTTAAAAATAATCTAGTCCTCAATATAGAAAAGATAACCTTTTTAAATTTTTCATCAGGTCGTCCTGCACTCTGTCCAGTTTTTGATACTGAAATAATGTCAAAAACCATGGCAAAGCTCCTGATGGTGATTTTTGATTCATCTCGTAAATAGGGCACACAGGTAAAATACTTACTACCCATGCTATCATTTAAGAATTAATTGCTATGCACTTATTCGATATGGCATTTTGAATTGAGAAGCTGGCAGCCACAGCAAAAGAGTTTTACTCTTTCAAAAAAGAGCTATAAGAATAATGTGTCAGCTATCGAGCAGGGAATCGTGTAGAAAACATTTAAGAATCCTAAGTGTCTTTGACAGTTACATAATAGAGGGGTGCATCTCTGCTTATAAAAACCAACTATGCAAGCTTTTTTCCCTATCATCCAGAACTGCATGCTTTTCTTCTAGCTGGAAAAGCGCTCAGGTGCAACCAATCCCGAAGAAAGTTAAAAGACGATTCGAAATAACGACCGTCCAATTGCCTTAGTTCCCATTATGTCCAAAGTCATGTAGAAACTGATTACCGAACAGATCTTAAAATATCTCGAATTAGCATGCATCATAAGCGGTCGCCAGTATGGCTTCCGCAAGCACAGATCAACAGAAGATCTCTTGACTTACGAGAGCTACGGCGAATCTCGTGCAGTAGCTCTCCACATATGCAATCCATTTGATAGGGTATGGTATGATGGATTGTTAAGCAAATTGATAGTATACGGACTACTACCAGCATTGCTTCTGTGGCTACCCAATTTCTTAAGGGATCGAAGCATCCGAGTTTGTGTTGATGAACATCTCTCGGAGGAATTTAAAATCAATGCCGGAGTTCCTCAAGGATGTATATTATCTCCTACACTGTTTCTGCTCTATACCAACGACCTTTTAGACAGGAGAAACAATTATCTTTACAGCTTTGTAGTCGACGGCACTCTTATATCCTCATTCATATCGCGGACTCCAATGACCGCTGCTCGTTCCCAACACGAGCGAGAAAATCAGACTGCTGCCATCAATAAGGATGTGAACGCCATCGTGGCATTGGGTGAGGAAAACAATGTCCAATTTAACGCAGGAATGACTCAAGCAACTGTCTTCTCAAAAAAAGCAAACACCACAGGACCTGACTTATTATTGAACAGACAAACACTGACTTTGGCCTCATCCATAAGCTTGCTGGGCATCAACGTAGAACATAACATGTCCTGGCGTAATCACGTAACCAAAATCGCCAAGGCATCATCAGCACAAAAACTAGAGTAAAAAAGTTATATACACCCCATCAGCTCTTACTGCTTTATAAGGCCCAAATAAGACCATCTCCCCATGTGGGGAGCTCGCATTTGCTCAAGATATTGGACTCCATACATGCTAGCAGCCGTCTTGTGGATGACCAAGAGTTGACTAAAGACCTCGATAGCCTTATCATAGAAAAATGGCCGAACTATATCTTTACTATCGATACTACTACTTAAGGCGTTAGAACGAGCTGGCACTTATGCTTCTTCCCAGAGTTGTGCGACACAGAAACACCCGTCAGACACAAGAAGCTCATCAACATCGCTCTGGAATGGACGGCCGAGTAACATCTTTCCCGAAAACTACCACCTACAATGCTTCAAGTCCAACGCTCACCATCTTGTCCGCACACTTACCGCTCGTTGAGTGATATAGCATTTTCCTTTTGTGTGTATGCCGAACATAAAAAAGCTGTTTCTCCAATCAGTACGCTATAATCATCGCCATAACACCAGACAAAGTCAACCGCCACTTCAAAATAAGCACAAAACAGCCCTCTACCAAAAAGTATTCATTTTAATGCATGTGAACGCTTTAATTTTCTGAGTAATGAGATCAAATCATCTCCCGATCTCAAAACGTTATACGTTAATATGCTGCTAGAAAAGACATGTTACTCTTTAGGGGATTTTTTTTCTTTGAAAACAGTTCCGCAACTTATCTATGTAAGTTAGGTTAAGTAGGTTAGTCACTATGACTTCTTCTTAATTATGTGTTTTATGAGGTATAATTTGAATTACTTTGTAATACCATTAAGTGCAAGAAATAAAGTTATTATTTTTATTATTATATGCAAATGCATATTTATCTAGCCCTAGTTATTTGTATACCCAGTTTTGAAATTAGTGTTCTGCAATGCGAGTACCAAGTTCGAGCTCGAGTCAGTATTGCAAGGCACTGCCTCAAGTTGGATACTCGCTAATTTTTAACCGACTTGACTGATCAAAATTTGAATAAAAATACGCTGCTCTAGTATTCAAATAATGCAAATGTGTACTTAAAGCACCTTGGTATTCTTTCTATGTCCAAATAATGAATAAATGGAAATTTTCTGTTATAGTCTAGGTATGACTATTTTCTACCTCTATTGTGTTTCCTATACTATTCGCTGATAAATTGGCAAATGAAAATGATAAACTCCCTTACTGAAGAAAAGATTTACAGTCTCATACGGAAATTTCAGAGACGGTTAGTCAAGCTTCGGTAGATTTATGGCCAGCAAAATTCAAGTTGCAAAAGGTGTTTCTAAAGAATATTTGTTACACTCGATAGACTCGCCGAATATACGTCATTCTATTTGAGCTGAAATGATGTTCTAGTACAATTATTATCATTTAGAACTGTATAACATGTATTGAATTATTAAGTAAATAAATGGGTATGCATACTTACTGCAAGGAACACTTAAGTATCTAGTTTTCTAAAACAGCCGATATGATGTGATATTTAAAACCTAATTTAGTTCCTGGTTATGTTTTTGATTATTTAAATATCTGATAAATTTATAATTATTACGACCACCAATCTTTTTTTCTTCTGTTTGAAAATTTTTTAATTTATTTTATGGCTCAGTATGGCAGATCGTAGGGAATTTTATTCAGTTATATTTTTCTATAAAATAATAAAGAATAAGCTACCTTCTTATCTATATAATAAGATTCGGTATAGATTTGATGCTCATAACGTAAATATCCGACATAGGTACCTTATTGATATCCCGATTCATCACAAAGAAATATTCAAATGCTCGTTTTCATACAATGCTGCTGCTTGTTTGAACAAACATAAAATTTCTAATTTATCCTTGTCAGAAGACAGTGTTAAAAAATCTATATGGAAAAAATTGTTTAATCCATAGTCGTATTACTGCCTGTGTATTGATTCTTGTGTGTATATTTTTAAACTATTCATTCTTATGAATTTCATTTGTGCGTCAGCCACATCTCTCTCTCTCTCTCTCTCTCTCTCTCTATCTCGCTTTTTTTCTCTCTTTTCTCTTCTTCTAATATTTAACTACCGAAATTTTGGTTTGTAAATTATTATTAATAACATAAGCTACTTTGATATATTTTTTTCTCTGGCTGCAACAGCGCCCAACCTTTGGTTGGGATGCTGCAACTATGCCAATTAGTCCATGCAACTTTCTTTTTCAGCGCTGTAATTCATGCAACTGATATATGGATTAATAAACGTTTATTATTATTATTATTATTAAATATATATATTTCTAATTGTGAATTTAACATCGGCCAAATATAAGGAGATACTAATTAGTTTGAGTAAGATACACATAACTCACCTGTTTTTGGTTTTATAGGACATGGTGGATAACAGATTGCTGCTAGATTTTCTAATTAGTAAGAGTTATTTATCTAGTTTACTTCAAAATTTTCTAAAATATTTTTCAGACTTTCCTTGGATGGCTCTATAGTAAATTTAATCGCATATTTTCTATTAGTAATTGAAGCCGTTATATGGATTACATAGAAAGACATCCTTTCCCCA
>MU182303.1:81435-132322 GCA_016904865.1 Pissodes strobi
AATTCAATTCTCTTTTCACTTGCTCTAATAATTTGAAAATTCGGAAAAAGTAAAATAAACTAGTCATATGCAAGTACTTACTTCAAAAATTTATACCATCTTAAAAATTGAAGTCCCGATCTTGAACCAGCAATTATGGGAACAAATTTCAATCAAAATAGTTTGCAACTATTACTTCTCCATCCATAAAGTATACTAGGGGAAACACTAGTTGAGGTATCCGAGCGATTCTTCGGAAACTATCAAAATTAACTCTTCAGAATTCATTCCAAGTTAATTCCATGTGCTTGTCAAGATTGCAAAAATTACAATAAATTTGGTCGGTACAGTTTTGGTTGAAGTATTTTTAAAATTATAGAGCTCGCTTTCTGGTAGATATAATTTGATCCTTAGTAGCTCTAAAGCCCTGGCGAAATGCGCGCATTTCCACTTCGAGTTAATTCATTGGATCTCTTATATACTTTAATTGTTTAACCCTTAGGGGTTTGTACTTACACCACAAACTGGGCCCGTTATGATCCCAGTCCGCATTAAGGAAGCTCCAGGATATAGGTATTCCTTAAGAAAGTCCGCATCTCGTTCAGACTAACATAACGCACTGAATCTGGCTCGATCAGTGTCGCACCAAAGATTCTGAATCTTGCCCACGCAATGGCGGGACGTTCCGTAAATATATGGTATGGAGTCTTATCGTCCTCCATGCGCTATCGATACTCCACCCTGCAATTCGCCGCAGGTGCCGTCTAAGCCTACAGTGCCCTGTGAAGAGTCCTACCAGTGCCCTGCACTCCTTCCTTGGTTATCTCCAGGTGAGAATTTTCGTGAGCCCATGTATAATGAGCCTCGTCTGTCTCATTTCTGGAGCCGTCCGCTATATCTCTTCGGCCAGATCCTCCATCCAGGTCTCCAAAGCTCTTTCTCGACCACTCTCGGTAATCCCCACACATGGATCAGGCCCTAAGTATCCACATGCGGAGCCTTCGCTGGTTATAACGCGTCAGCGGCCTAGTTTCCCGGTACAGGGTGTACCGGTACATAAACCAGCATAACTATTTTGTGTACGCACCAGCTCCCCATTCCTATTGGTGAGAGGTATAAAACAATTTTTTTTGGGTTTCTCATATCTCCTAATAATTTATTTATATTCCAGAAAGCCACAGTTCGCCAACAGAACGTTGGGGCGCCCTATGTACATACTTAATGAGTCGATACAATTATTCATTTTTATAAATCTTTTCCGAATGGAAAAGAAATGAGGAAGTGCCAATCACACGCCTGTCCGTCGACGATAATTAATCAAATGTATCCATTGTGGAAAAATTCATGAAGCTTTTGAAATCAGAATCTATCCGGAAATGTTCGAAGTCGGAAATTGACACGCGGCGATAAATTCTTATTTAAAAGGAAGACGGAAAATCGATGGGATACACGTATAACTGCTATTTTACGTCGAGTACTTTATCTATTTGTACGAAAAATGCAGGAATATGAAATAGAATAGTTTAATAAATCCTGCAAGCTCCTTTTGTTGGGATGGCCGTCGAAAATTGATCGGATAAGACAAGAATTAGAAGAGGTCAAATTTAAAATTGAGTGGGTTTTAAATGACGTACTTTAAACTTAGTGGCTTCTATATATAATTTTCAATTGGGGCTAGGTCCATTACAGGTTATATAAACTTGGGCTGAGATAAGCCATAAACGATGGTGAAATTATTTGAATTTTGTTACATGAAAGTAGAATGCTTCTTCGAAAAGCACTTTTCACACTCGTGTGACTTAAGACACTCGCCTACGGCTCGTGTTCACAGACTATCACAAGCGTGTAAAGGTGCTATTACTTACTCAATACAATATTGCGTATTCTCCAAGTGTTTTGTCACACTCGATAACATCTGCAGAATGCAGGTAGTACTAATAGCTTTCTGACCGTTAACCTCAAGCGATGATAAGAACACAATATAGTCAGGCTTCTCGTCTGTGTTGACTTATATAAATTAATGTATATTTACCTAAATTTACATGCATGAGCCGACTATTCGAATACCGGTAGTTTCGGAATTTCCAAATGCATGTACATTATAAATATCACTGTAGCCTCCTGGGATTTTGACTAAAATAATGGATGCCTTAAAAAGCCCAAGTAATGATAATCAATTTATAAATATACCTAAATCTAATTAATTTTTATCCATGATAAATAAACTACTTTTACACGTGTTTGACTTTATTGTGTTATTTATAAAATATAATCGGATCGGACCGGGCGGGGCCTAACAATTTAGAAACTCAGGCAAGGCGCACTCGGGCTATAGTGACTGATTTTCGTACCCGAGTCGGGTCGGGCTAGGCTTAAAGGATTAGGCCCATGTGGGGTATGATGTGCTTATAGAAGTCTTGAAGGATATTGGATTGGATGGGTTCGCATAATCGCAAATTTATACTGGAATCAAGCCGCAGAAGTAAGAGTAGATAACACCAACTCAGAATCAGTCAACATTAAGAGAGGTGTTAGGCAAAGATGTATTTTATCGCCACTACTATTTAATGTCTACTCTAAAAGAATATTCGGGGAGGCAATTTCTAGAAGAATTAAGGGCATTGTAGTAAATGGCGAAGTCATAAACAATTTGCGATATGCGGATGACAGGATACTTCTAGCCTCCAATGAAGAGGATTTACAGTGCTTATTTGATAGGGTCACTGCTAGATGTGCAGTAGCAGGTCTTGATCTTAATATGAAGAAAACCAAACTTCTGGTAATAAGCCAACAGCATGATACAATAGCTACTGTAACAGTCAGAGGTGTGAGACTGGAGCAGGTTAGACAGATCAGGTACCTCGGATGTCTAATAAATAACGATGGAGTCAATCAACCGGAAATCCGGTCAAGAATAAAGTACGCTCGCGCAGCGTTCAACAAAATGAAAAAAGTTCTTTGCAGTAGAGATCTTAGACTGCCTTTGAGGATCCGTTTGTTGCGCTGTTATGTGTTTTCAATTTTGCTTTACGGAGTGGAGGCCTGGACATAGCAATGAAATGAGGTGACTGGAGGCGTTTGAGATGTGGTGTTATAGGAAAATCCTGAGAGTATCATAGATGGATAAAGCCCGAAACTTAGATATACTCAAACATCCAAATAAAATCACTGAACCCCTATGCACCATCAAACGGAGAAAAATAGAATACTTCGCTCATGTAATAAGTTGCGCCAAATACCACTCGACTCTAGCGAGCAGCTGTTATAAACCATAATGGCCGAGTATCTGTTATACTCTGATAATGGCAGGACTTGGATTGTTTACTATTTTAGAATATCTAATATTTCACTCACACATGACCCTCCGCTCGCTTCGCTCGCTACGGGGGCTCAAGAAAAAGAAACTAAACAAAGTTAACCCAAGGCGTACCCAAAATTAATAAAAAAACTACAAACATAACTTAAAAAAAAGCCTTGCTACTGGCAGGAATCGAACACGTAGCGTCCTGTCGGAAACGCAGCATCGAAGCACTGGACTACTAGAGTCGCTACAGGTAATTCGCTTGACCGTCAAGACATTCAAACAAACCCTCCAAAAAGTAAACAATGCAAGCTCCGCCCACCCAACTGTCATTATAGTTTGTAACCGCGGCTCGCTAGAGGCGAATCGAAATACCGATTACTGCGCAGAACATCATGCAGGGTAAAATTGCTGGCAAAAGTGGTCCAGGTAGACGAAAAACATCATAGCCGAAGAATTTACGCGATTGGTGTGGCGTAAACTCAAGCACACTTTTCAGGATGGCGGTGAACAAAATTCAAGAAGCTGTGTTGGTGACCAAAGTTCCGGGAGGACATGGTACCTGAAGAAGAAGAAGAAGAAGAAGAAGGGGCACTATCATAACAACATACAACATATTACTGATAACATTAAAGCTTCTTTATATATTGATTCTAAAAACCAATTTAAATTTTTAGGATTTAGGTGCATCTCTGCATAAAGCAAGGAAAGTTGGCTGAATAGAATGATCAATGAAAAACTCCAATACACCTCGCAAAGTAAGTAAAACATATGAAATATAGTCCAATAATGCAATCGAAATGTATTTTTACTCTAATTAAATTACTTTTAGCTGCCTTTCAGCTAAATGGACTGTATTTAAAATAAATCACTAAGAGTTGTATTAGATCTCTTGAAACATATTAAAATGAGAGCAAATTTAAAATATATTTAATATGCAAATATTAAACCAGGATTGAAAATTTACTTTAAAAAATACTAATTTGAAAGACGTTGACCACAAACGAAGTTTTTCCTCTGAATTAATATCTGCGTTTTAATACACACTGATGAAGAGCGAGATTTTTAAAATAAATTTGTATTGGCTTTATGTTTACTTGCTCATCCTTCGGTCGAAGTTTTGACATTCGCATACTCTTACTAGTAAAATAAACAATTTAAATTTCTCACCTATCCATTAACATTTTCGTATAAATGTTTTTATCTATTTAACGATATTTGTTTAACTTTATATGTCAATATGATTGTGACTATCCGAATATTCACTTCTTCTCTTTTTAGTTATTGCATTAGATATATGCTATTGTATGATAAACAGTGGCGGCTCGTGGATCTATTTTTGTGGAGGCGCATAACGGACACCTTTGCGAGATCGTATGTATCTATCAATTTGAGTTTTATATTGTGGTAATACCTCCTTGATTAAATTGTTGGAACTATATAAGCAATATTTTACCAGCCTGCCTCAGAGTTGAAGTCTCACTAGGTTATTTTTTTTGTTTTAGTGTATTTAAACTTTTTTTTGCCTTTCAAATGCTTCAAATTAGAGATGCCTGCCTTTGTCAAATTCCCGTCATTCCTACACCAAAACCAGACCAATTCGGAAATTATTGCCTTAAAACCCTCAAAATTTGCGCCCATGTTTTATATACTCACGCAATTAGCTGATCTTTAACCTGCGACTTGCCAATCAAAACAAAAGGATTGCAATCACGTGGAGTCCAAAACAAAAAATTCAGGTGACACCGACGACACGCGATAATTAACCCCTTCCGTAACTATCTATTGGATAGGCCTATCGCATTTGTTTACAAATCGAGTTAAACACGACATAGACAAAACAAACCAGCTTGCTGCTTGCATATGAATTTTTAAACAGCAAAAAACTATCAGCTGTATCCGTGCAGAAAACATAAATTTTGCCATCTGTATTCTGTTTAATTGTGTTTGTAGGTGCATTTTTATTGGTAATTTTAAATCACTGTGGTGCGATTGTTTTCAACATATATCAAAGGAAGTAACATATTAAACTCAGTTCCTAAATATTTTTGATCGAATGCGAATTATTTTGATTCAAGGAATATTTAGAACAGCTCTCGATAAAAGAAAAACTGTATAAAATTTAGCAGTTACGGCATCCGCAAATTTCATAATGCGAGCTTTCATTAATGCAGATATGAATAAATAAGCTGTTTTAAGTACGTACAACATGGCTGGAACATCATCCATGTTTTCTATTTAATATATAAATATTTTAGTAGAATAGAAACTTTCGTAATGTGTATTGTCCGAATAAAGCCGGCTTTATATACCAGCGAGACAAAATTTAATTAAAATTCGAGGACTAGGTTTTATTCAATTTAACTTTTCACTTTGCCACGTCTCCGTTATGGAATTTATGTAGAGTATTTATTTATTATATATTTATGCTGGTGTTTCTTGGACAATATATATAATATAATTTGCAAAGCGTAAATTGAAGTACTTTTTCGAACTACCATAAATATAATATAGAAGCTTGATTTTTAATTAAGTTCGGAAAGGTGCCACCTGCAACCAGTTTCGACATAACAAAATTAGATTTTTGGAACATTTTCATATTTACATCTTACCGCTTATCTACAAGAGTGTGAATCAACACTCACTGTATGAGCTGGAATGTGAAACCGTGGTTCGATTCTAGTTGAAAATGAAGCTCCTACATTAACTTTCTAGTCTTCCGAAAAAGAACTTTGCTCCAACGAAAGCAAAGTTGTGCTTTATTGTGTCACAGGGTGTCCCGCCTTCGATTAGGATGTGTGCCCTTAATGTTCGTCAGGGAGTAACCAGACATCAGTTAATCTGATTTTCATGAGACGCTTTTATGATTTGGCTATAATTTTGTGAAAACAGTAAAGACGAGCACAAGAAGTATATCAACGTTCATAATGGCAATGTGCAGCTTACAACTTTTTCAACCATTTAGTAATATAACGGAAATCTCAATACATTTGAAAAAAGTTAAACTTAAATAAATATAGTAGTACCATATACTGAGCCATACCTAACTAATACTCAGTAAAGTTTGGTTAAAGAGGGACAAGGGAATATAAGATATGTTTAAGATGCTTTGCTTAAATTTGGTTCTTAAACATCAGATTAATATTTATATCTCCTTAAACTATAATAATACCGCTTAGTTGCGAGTAAACCTTCACTTCTATAGGCTCGAAATTCCAAATAATAAAAATCGTATTTTCGGTATCTTAATATTCCGTCTGCAAAACGGCACTGATATAGCATTTCAACAAACTTTTAGTGAGTCAAATCCCAAACGCGGTACATGTTTGTTCGTGCAGAAACATTTCTTTCTTATCTCGCGTCTCGTGTTATTGCAAGCCCCATTGCAAGCGACATTTTACACTTATTTTGCTGAAGTCGATTTAGAGTGTACGAAACATAACAGTTCCGTAGTCAAACATTTATGGCAGTAGTGGAAATAGAGTCGGCCATTTTTTTAACACATGGTTACCCTAATTTTAACAATTCTCTAACATGATTTTTGTTCAGATTTCACTTATATTTGGTAACGTTTTATCTTAATAGTATATTGTGCAACAAGTGCTGAAAATAAGACTTTTCACACGAATGAGATTGTTTGGTGACACGAGCCGTAGGCGAGTGACATAAAGTCTCATGAGTGTGAAAAGTCTTTTCAGCACGTGTAGCACACTATACTATTTCTACGACTGCTATATACAGGGTGCCCGACTGGGAGTGTGGTAGAAAATTACATGTTATATGGGAAACTTTTTTATTATTGATTTATCAGAAAATTTTATTCCTAATGAAAGAAGCTACGTAAGAGTTTCTTGCTAAACTATAACTAGGGGCACAGTCCTAAAATGAGGTAACCGGTGTGGTGTCGCTATTTTCCAAATACCTATTTTGAAAAAGAGGCTCAGGGGGCGAAGCCCTAAAATGAGGTCCCAGGGGGGCGAAACCATACAATGGCGTCTATGATACGGGAGTCCCATTTTTTACAGATTTTAAGATGTGTGAAATGTCCAGTTTTCAAAAGCAGTTGTTAGTGCGTTTTTGTCTATTTTCAGGGCAGTCGTAGAAAAAACTAGTTTCAAGTTACTATTTGAGCTCGGATCAGTTCAAATACAACAACAGTATGGAATTTTCAAGGTTGAGCAATGTATATGTTCGGGCTAGTCCGTACATCTTAATTAATTTGTCAACCCTGCCCTACTTACACTTGGCACCACCGATCGATGGCTTCAACCCTGAGAGGTGGATTGACAGCCGACAACTGAAGAGGACTCTCCAAGAACACCAGAATGGAGACGAACCATTTTGCAATTACAGTCCGCTCTTTTTGTAAATTTAGCTTGTAAAGGCATTTAAAATAAAAACTATTAACCAGAAAATCAAGTGTTAGTCTTTGACCACACATTTTGGTCACATCGAGCCTGATGTTTTGAAGAGAGAAGAAAAATTGGACAGTTTTCCATAAACGCCGCCTGAATTAGATGGTCGTTGCTCGCCGCCATTCGCCGCAGAGTTACCATACATCGACAGAAGAAATTAATCAAGTAAGTCCGTTCCGTTATCCATTAATCCTTAACACATATATCTGAATCATTTTTATACTGGTGTATAACTGTTCAAAGGTTTCATAATATCATAATTTACGAAGTAAATATTTCGTGTATGAATTAAGGGAAGGGGGTTGGCCGCCATAGCCGCACAATTCTTTATTCCTGTTTCGTTTCCCGCCAATTCGCGGACATTTTATTCTTACTATTTACTATTGTTTTCGTTTGGTGCATTTTCGCACGGAGATCTATATTTTAATACATACTGGAGTTTACTCGTTAAGTTCGTGGAGCTTCAATACTTCAATAAATACGTTAAAACGTGAAGTTTGATGAGCTTAGGTAAGCTTGGGGTAAGAGTAAGGCCCTAAATATCATTTCTAGAGGCAGCTAGAGCCAAAATCCATAAACACAAGTTACAGATTTTGAGCGAGAGCAACAGACAGGTTTGTATATATATTAATACCTACAATATTAAACTTTGTGTTGTATATTTAGTTAAATAAATAAGTGTTTGTGTTTTATTACCTTACCCTCTTATATTGTTTAATTTTATTTATCACTATGGCGTCTCAGGAAGAGATTAAAAAGTGTAAACAAAAAAGAGGTGCTATAAAAGGGTCTTTGACAAGATTTAATAACTACTTAAGTGGATTTTTAGACAATCCAGACTATATTGAGTTAAATACTCGTTATGAAAATATCTTAAATTGTTTAGACAATTTTGAAATTTATCAATCTAAATTGGAAGAGCTTGTTGATGATCCTTCAGATCATGAACAAGAGAGAAGTTCATTTGAAAAGTGTTATTTCCCTCTAGTTGCTAAGGCAAAATTTCTTTTAAATGATTATCTCATAAGCATAAATCAGCCAATGGTACCACAACCGGCTGCAACCAATGTAAATCCATTAGCAAACGTAAGATTACCTCCTTTAAATTTACCTAGTTTTGATGGCAATATAAACAAATGGCTGCAATTTCATGATACGTTTAAATCGTTGATTCACAAAAATGCTAGCTTACAGCCTATTCAAAAAATGTATTATCTTTTATCTTGTTTAAAAGGCGAAGCCTTACAACCTATCCAATCATTGCAAGTAAGTGATGCAAATTACATTACTGCTTGGAATATCATTTGTGATCGATATAAAAATCCAAGAATTATAATTAACAATCATTTAAAAGGAATTTTTGACATTCCTAGTTTAAAAAAGGAAACAAAGGAAGGTCTCCGGACTTTATTGGATGAATTACAAAAGAATATTCGTTGTTTAGAAAGTCTGCAACAGCCCGTTAATCACTGGGACACAATGATAATTTATATCGTTTCATCAAAATTTGATTCACGTACGCGCCGTGAGTGGGAAAACTCCCTTACTGACAGCAGCGCCTTACCTTCATATGCTGATATAATAAAGTTCTTGACGCAACGTTGCCAAATCTTAGAGATGATTGATCTTAACAATACTAATAAAACTGAGAAATCTCATAATGAAAGAGGATTCAAAAGCTTGGTTAATTTATCACAGGAAAATCCCAAAACTTGTAGTTTTTGCAAAGGTAATCATCTAATATATTACTGTCAACAATTTCTTAAACTTTCCACGGATAAAAGATTAATTGAAGTTAGAAAATTGCATCTTTGCACTAAATGTTTGCGTGCAGGTCATGCTAATAAAGATTGCACAAGCAGTGAGTGTAGGAAATGCAATAAAAATCATAACACCCTATTGCATTTTATTCAGCAAAGTAATGACAATAATGAAAATCAAAAGAATTCTCAGTCATATACTGCAGCTGAAAATATTTCTAACGACAATATGAATAACCAAAATTCTCGTCAATCTTTCGAAAATAAAAATCCTGATTCTGATTCAAGTGTAACTACTTTATTCAATAGAGATCGATACAATTATACTCTCCTTTCAACCGCAAATGTTACAATTAATGACAAGGATGGATTGCCGATTAAGTGTCGTGCGCTTTTAGATTCTGGCAGTCAGTCCAATTATATAACTACAAATTTAACCGATAAGCTAGGACTTAAAAGGCATAACGTTAATATTCCGGTTAGCGGCATAGGAAAAAATTTGACTCATATTAAGTATTCGACAAAAACTCGAATATTTTCGACGGTAAGTGATTACAATATCGAGTTAAACTTTTTAATTCTAGATAAAATTACCGAAAATATACCCGCGATGACGTTGGATCGCGACGTTATCAACTTTCCAAAAAATATCCAGCTAGCGGATGATGATTTTAATGTCTCTAAACCGATAGATTTGCTTTTAGGAGCTGGAGTTTTTTGGTCGCTACTTAATCCAGCTCAAATTTCTTTAGGGAATAGAATGCCTCTTCTTCAAAATACTACCTTAGGTTGGATAATATCTGGACAGATAAATACATTAACTATGAAATCAACATCTTGCCATTTTAACGTAACTAATGCAGAACTAGATACAAAATTAGAAAGGTTTTGGAAAATCGAAGAGTGTATACCCGCGTCTAAGCAAACTAAAGAAGAATTAGAATGCGAAGTTAATTTTATAAATACAACAACACGTAATTCAGATGGAAAATTTGTTGTTAGTTTACCGATTAGGGACAATATTTCAAAATTAGGCGAATCAAAAGAGAATGCATTAAAACAATTTTATAATCTTGAAAAAAGACTAAGTAAAAACCGTGATTTGAAAAATCATTATCACAGTTTTATGCAGGAATACATTGACCTAGGTCACATGTCTCTCATAAGCAATTCAAATAACAATTCAGTAATGACATATTATTTGCCTCACCACCCGGTTGTAAAGAATTCTAGTTTGACTACGAAATGCCGAGTTGTATATAATGCTTCTTGCAAGACAACTGCAGGATTATCGCTTAACGATGTTTTAGAGGTAGGACCTACGATCCAAGACGATCTTTTTGCCATTGTTGGTCGGTTTCGTTGTTACAATTATGTCTTTACATCGGACGTAGAGAAAATGTATCGGATGGTTAATATTATCGAATGTCATCGTGACCTCCAACGCATATTTTGGAGATTTGATAAGTCAGAAGAGGTTCGCGAATACAAATTAAATACCGTTACATATGGGACCGCGCCTGCCTCTTTTTTGGCTGTACGTGCCCTTCATGAAATAGCGTATATCAACATGGATAAACATCCTGACGCGTGTCAAAAAATATTAAAAGATTTTTATGTTGATGATCTAATAAGCGGTGCTTCAACTATAGATGAAGCTAAACATTTAAAAAATACCATCATGAGACTTCTTAGTACTGCTGGTTTTAAATGGCGGAAATGGGCATCTAATCATAAGGATGTGCTCGAGTTTGAAGATAAGGAAAACGAAGCGCTACCATTTTTTATCACGGAAGATAAAACTATTAAAACTTTAGGTTTAACATGGCAACCCAGTGACGACATTTTGAATTATTCCGTGAATTTTCATAAACCCCTTCCTAACAAGATAACAAAACGGTTGATTTTATCCGTAATATCGCAAATTTTTGATCCGCTCGGACTAATTGGCCCAGTCATAGCTCATGCTAAATTAATCTTACAGCAATTATGGAAAGAAAAGTTAGGTTGGGATGAGTCTGTACCTACGAATTTATCTACTGCATTTGTTGATTTCTATAAACAACTTGTAAACTTAAATAGCATCAGAATTCCTCGTCATGCTGTTTTGCCTGATTCGATAGAAATTTTCTTACACGGCTTTTGCGACGCATCTAATTCAGCTTATGGAGCGTGCATATTTCTGGTGTCTAAGAGTTTGAAAGGTGAACATTTTTCTCAACTTCTTTGTGCGAAGTCTAGAGTAGCTCCACTAAAAACTATATCACTCCCTAGGCTTGAGTTATGTGGCGCGCTTCTATTAGCTAATTTAGCCAAAAAGGTTTTGAATTCTATCACTTTAAAAATAATTAACACATTTTATTGGACGGATTCTACCATTGTTCTTGCGTGGTTAGCTTCTGAATCCAGCAATTTGAAGACATTCGTGGCTAATCGTGTGTCAAAGATTCAGAACATAACGAATATAGAAAATTGGAATCATGTTAAGTCGTCTGACAACCCGGCGGATATTATCTCACGCGGTTTAAATCCGTCAGATTTACAAACTTCAAAGTTATGGTGGTCGGGCCCAAATTGTTAAAGTTAAATGAACTCGATATGGAAAATATACTTGAGAAACGAAGCATTAAAACTTTAAATTTCTTTTCAACTGCTGAGAATTTCGACGTATTAAGCAGATACTCATCTTTTTCCAAATTACAAAGAATAACAGGATATTGTCTTAGATTTCTAAAAAATTGTCAAAACAAAAGCTTAAAACAAATAGGTCCTCTCTCGATTCCTGAATTAAATAACGCTTTAAATGTTTTAGTGCGTATTGTTCAACATCAAGATTTTATGAAGGATATTTCTATCTTAAAAAATTCGAAATGTTTATCAAGGAAAAGCAAAATTCTATCATTAGATCCTTTTTTGGAAAATGATTTGCTCAGGGTAGGTGGTAGACTCAAAAATTCAAATTTACGGTATGAACAAAAACACCCTTTGTTGCTCTCTAATAAAAGTTGCTTCACTAAGTTACTTATTAAATTTGAGCATGAGAGACTACTGCATGCTTCACCTCGAACTGTACTCTGTAGTTTGCGCGATAAATTTTGGATTTTACGGGGGAGAAGCACTGTTAGAGATATCATCCGAAAGTGTGTTTGTTGTTTCAAGGTAAATCCAGCTACTTTCGCTCCAAAAATGGGAGACTTGCCAATTGAACGAGTCACGCCGTCTCCATCCTTTCAAAAGGTGGGTTTAGATTTTGCAGGGCCATACTTTATAAAGGACGGGAAATCGCGTAATCGTACTCTGCTTAAGGTATATATATGCGTGTTTGTCTGCTTCTCAACCAAGGCAGTTCATTTGGAACTTGCTGATGACCTCTCTACTGAAGCATTCTTGAACTCATTAAAGCGATTTGTATCAAGGCGAGGTTTACCGTCCGATATTTATTCGGACAACGGCACCAATTTTGTCGGCGCGGCAAATAAGCTTCACGAACTGCACGAGGTGCTCCAAGTACTTCAAAATTCACGTGTGAACTCTTATTTGAATGAACAAAATATTCAGTGGCACTTCATACCACCTAGGGCTCCACACTTTGGTGGATTGTGGGAAGCTTGTGTCAAATCCTGTAAATATCACTTGAAAAGGGTTGTGGGAGGGGCTAATTTGACTTTTGAACAGTTGTATACTATACTGATTCAGATAGAAGCTATCCTGAATTCCCGTCCTTTAACCCCTCTATCCGATAACGTTGATGATCTTGAGCCCTTAACGCCTTCCCACTTCCTAATCGGACGAAAACTAACGGCTTTGCCCCAAGGTGATGTCGAAGAAATCCCAGAGACGCGGCTGCGACATTTTGAAAGGTTGCAGCAACTAGTGCAACATTTTTGGTCTCGATGGCACCGCGAGTATTTAGGAAGCCTTCAAACCCGGTCAAAATGGAAGAGTTCAGCAGGCGATGACTTGAGACCTGGTCTAATGGTGTTGGTGAAGGAAGACCATTTACCTCCATTACAATGGTGCATTGGCAGAATAATGGAAATTCATCCCGGTACCGACGGCATTGTTCGTGTCGTTACAGTAAGAACATCTAGTGGAACTTGTCGGCGCCCGTTTAGCAAGGTATGCCCATTACCAGTCTAGCATGGACAATCCAAGGCGTTGAAAACTGACTCACGAGTTTTCAAGGGGGGCGGTATGTTCGGGCTAGTCCGTACATCTTAATTAATTTGTCAACCCTGCCCTACTTACACTTGGCACCACCGATCGATGGCTTCAACCCTGAGAGGTGGATTGACAGCCGACAACTGAAGAGGACTCTCCAAGAACACCAGAATGGAGACGAACCATTTTGCAATTACAGTCCGCTCTTTTTGTAAATTTAGCTTGTAAAGGCATTTAAAATAAAAACTATTAACCAGAAAATCAAGTGTTAGTCTTTGACCACACAGTATAAATGTCAACAATCTTACAGAAAGAGGGAAACTGTAATAGTTCGAGATACCTACAGTACCTGTTGTACCATCGAATTTTAATCGTGCTGCTGTTTTTAAGTTGTTAGGTTCCTTGGAAATTTATTTTTCTTTTAAATATATTATTTAATAATTATCTAGTTATTTTAGATCAAATGTTAATATTGTGATTATTTTTGTACAAACAGCAGTAGAAAAACTTATTTGAATATGTTAATTAATTCAAGCTTGCATGATTTAAATAGGAGCAAGGATTTTTCGTGGCGAAAAATGGGACTATGCGATTTGAGCGCGAATACATTTTTAGAGAAACTCCACTGTGATTAAGGAATAAGAAAGGCAGGATATTGGTTACGTGAAACGAGAAGGTAATGCCCACAATTTTCTTATGCTATGAATTTTGTAATTTTGTTTATTTAAACTAACTTCATTGTAAGGAAGAATAGTTCAATTAGATTTACGATTAACGTGTTGCATTACAAAACATTTTCTGTAAAATTAGAACCGATCAGTTCTGCACGCGGGATTGTTTTTCATCTAATCATAATGAATCATTTTTGGTAAATTGATCCCTAGGGCATTAAGTGAGGAAGCAGTGTCTATTATATTGTTTACCTGGTATCTTTTGCATAACGTCGGCCTAATTTTAAAACCGCGTAAGTCAGCTTCAGCTGATTTTACAGGAGGGCATAAAAACTGCTTAAACTAATGAAAATCAAATATAATTCAACCAAAATAACTTATACATGTTCACTCATAGTCATAACTAAGAAACCTATGCCTTATAAATTTTTGGGAAAAACTCTATGATTAATTTATTATATGACTTACGAATTTTTAGGTATATAAAAAAATATAAAAACTTACAATATTTAATACTATTTTTTAAGAAATTTTCTTAGGTATACATGAAAAACTTATATTTAGTATTACAGTTGTTACAGAAAACATACATTAATAAAATGCATTTAGATTTAAAAAACTAACTTATTATCTAGTTTTTGTGTGGTAGTTGATCATAAAAAAGATTGCAATCCTTTTCGATAACTTTCTTTAATGCCTGGAAATTTTCAAACATTCCTTTGTCTATATTAAGTGGCCCTTTATACAAACTGGGTATATCTACATCCTTATTCATTTCATTTCGTCTTCGCGGTAAAACTGTCCACTCATCACTATAATTAAGTTTATACTCAATAACTCCAAATGGATTGTATCTAAGGCATCGAATGCCTGTAACCTGTGGATCACCCTTTTTGAAACCAGGGCGAATATAATTGTAAAAGGACAAAGTAGATTATTTTTTGAAAAAGTCAAAACTAAGATAAGTTACATTGTATGGTCTAGGTTTCAGTCTAGCACTTTTACACAAAGAAACATACCCTGCTGGAGTGTAAATTTCAGTGTTGCGCAGCTTCTATAACGGAATGCATCGAATCACACTCCATCTGGGTATGTCCTTTTTCTAAGTAGTTCTGAATAATTGTCATTTTTTTAGAGATACTACAGGATAGGAACATGTTACTTATTGTACAGTTTCGATTTTGGTATGTGCAAACATCGCTGTAAATTACCACTTCATCCCCCTCATCAGTATCAAGATTCGAAGCGAACGACTTCAATATAGATGCGAACTCGTTTGCAGTTAATTCTCCTTCCCCCTCATGCCATAAAAAGCAGTGACCATCCAGGTTTTTTAAATTAAATATGGTAAAGTTGTGTACAACAAGCTTACTTTTATAGTACATTGCCGAAGCATTGGTTAACGGGGCCACCAGTACATTCTGTAGATCCATTGTAAAAACCAATTTTCCTTCTTCTTTGTCTTTTAATTTTGCGTCTCTGGCTTCAATTTTCCTCCTCATGTGTGCATTGTAAACTGATTCTTCAATATTTTTAGTTTTTAAACCAATGCAAATACCACATTGGTCTTTCTTCGGTCTAAATAAACTATAGTTCATATCGGAAAAAGCATTGCTAAATGAAGCATCAGATAACACTGGCGCTTTGAATCTATCACATTCTTCCTTATAAAATCGGTATAACTGACGTTTTTATTTCCAAATTGGTTCCAAATATTTTTTGTCAGATGAGGATCGACAATAGTGAGATTCCAAATCTGGAAAGCTATTCAAAAACTCTCTTAATAACTCATTTTCTTTCCTCTTTGTGTTATTTCTTTTTAAGAACACATTAATGCATGTAGGTTGTGGTGTCTCCTGGTTTCCTGTGCCTATAACTATCTCAGTATTATGTACTTCCTCTAGTTGCTCACTTCCACCATCTGTTTCGTTTTGTTTGTTTTATCCAGCTTAACACGGACAATTCTCCTATATTAAGGGTAGGTAAAAATATAACGAATTTTGTCTACGAGACACTTGAGATTCAGTTTTCCTTTGTTTTACTGGCTTTAAATTCACTAGGCTTCTAACATATCCTTTTTTCTCTGTTTAAGACTTAGACCAAAAATATTTGAAAATGCATTGTCTTTCTTTTTCTGATATAAGGTTACACTGTCATTTTTTTTTTACTTTGAGCACATAAACATGCTGGTTTAAGTTGCTTTGCATTTCTGATTTTGTTGAAAGCGCATTTTTCATCTAGGCCTTTATATTCATCTCCTTTGCTTCTTTTTATTTTTTGCTTAAAAACGTCCCATTCTTTTTTATCCATGTGTCTTCGTTTTTTCCTTGCCTTCTTTGTAACTTCTTCAGCCCGGATGTGAATGCCTTCTGTCTCATTAAAAACTTCTAAATTGTTTTCCATACTTCCACTTTCGTCAGGTTCATTCTCATTCCTCATTTCAGTAGGTGTATTTTCTATACATTCTTCCTTTGAACAATAATACACTCACATTTCACATAATCGCAATCCAATAAATATAATGGGAAGGGCATAGGCTTGTCCAGATATACGTGCGTTAGCAGTACCTATTTAGCTTGTAAATTATCTATATAAACTTCTTATTGGAGTCGTTCAGTATTTTCAGTTTGAGGGAGAGACAGCTGATGTCGGGTTTTTGAACAATAATACACTCAAATTTCACATAACCGCTATCTAATAAATATAATGGGAAGGTAATATGCTTTTTCGGATATACGTCCGTTATCAGTACCCATTTAGCTCATTAATTATCTATATAAACTTCTTTTTGGATTCGTTCCGTGTTTTAAGTTTGAGGGAGAGACAGCTGATGTCGGGTTTTTAAACAATAATACACTCAAATTTCACATAATGGTAATCTAATAAATATAATGGAAAGGGAATATGATTTTTCAGATATACGTGTATTAGCAGTATCTATTTAGCTCGTAAGTTTTCTATATAAACTTCATTTTAGATTCGTTCCGTGTTTTCACTTTGAGGGAGAGACAGCCGATGTCGGATTTTTGAACAATAATACACTCAAATTTCACATAATCGCTATCTAATAAATATAGTGGGAAGGTAATAGGCTTTTTCAGATATACGTACATTAGCAGTACAGATTTAGCTCATTAATTATCTATATAAACTTCCTTTTGGATTCGTTCCGTGTTTTCAGTTGTCGGGTTTTTGAACAATAATACACTCAAATTTCACATAATCGTAATATAATAAATATAAGGGAAAAGCAATATACTTTTTCAGATATACGTGCGTTAGCAGTATCTATTTAGCTCGTCAGTTATCTCTATTTAGATGCGTTCCGTGTTTTCAGTTTGAGGGATAGACAGCCGATGTCTGGTTTTTGAACAATAATACATTCAAATTTCACACAATCTGAGTCTAATAGATATAATGGGATGGGAATAGGCTTCTTCAGATATACGTGCGTTAGTAGTACCTATTTAGCTCGTAAATTATCTATATAAACTTCCTTTTGGATGAATTTCCTGTGTTCAGTTTGAGGGAGAAACAGCTGATGCCGGGTTTTTGAACAATAATACAATCACGTTTTACATGATCGCAATCGCAATCGAAAAATAATTCAGAAAAATAACGATTCTTAAATATTGGATCTTATTACCATAGTTTTTGAAGATTGTAAGCGATGCACTTTAAAAATATCTTCTTCCGCGATATATTCCATTACTGTTTATGAATTCATTTCTACCTACAGAAGATAGTTATCCTATTCGAATTTACAAATGTATCCCGAATTCGATATCTCAATGGACAACTAATTGTTCGGGATAGGGTTAAAATCACGCCCAATTCCACTCTGGGGAGCCTAAATTGGCACAGAATGGGCATTACAATCAGACAAATTTAAGCATAGCAATTGGCCAACTGGAATGCAAATCATCACCGATATACCCTAGTGTAAACGAGTTTCGATTCCCTAGAGATAGAACTGTGACGAGATGTTTTTACTTGCGAAAGCCTTTCACTGTTTTTGTTGTCATTCATTTCCAATGTAGAAAATTGATGTTTTTCCACAGAAGCTTCCTTTTTTACATTAAAGAGGCGCGTAATAGTTATCAATTGGGGCTCCTCGCAGAGCCGACATTCTAATGAAGAGCGTGATAGTAATATACATCGTAGGGGCATGCGGCTCAGTTATGCTAAACGAAGTTTAAAAATAGCAAAGTGCAAAATGTAGTTTGGGTTAGTTTGGGTAATAATCGTCATTTTCGATTCTAAAATTGCAATACTGTACACGGTGTGCAGATTTCGTTCTTCATAATCACCTTGGTTTTTGACATATAGGTCGAATTTATTTTCTTGCTCATTTTTGAACTCTTACTTCAGTTAATCTGTTAACCCATAAAAATATAAAATTGATCCAATTAGTGCTTCCTAGATAGAATTGTACATTAAATACTCAATAACTATCGAAATATCAACTAATGACAGAAATGTCAGAAAATAAATGATTAAAAACTAGTTGAAATTAAAAATGAAAAAAATTACTGGTAAGACAAAAATTATTACGACTAGGTATTTCATATTTAAAAAAAGCACTAAGTGGGTAAATTAAAATGCAAAAGGCAAGAAAATATTATATAAACCCATTGTACTAATAAAAACTCAAATTAAAATCTGAAAATTTAATAAAATTTTAAATTGACATGTCATTTATCAAAATAAATATAGACTATATAGTATCAGAAATATTTGAAGACCGTTGGAAGGGCAAATGTTACTAAATACAGTATTGCGATTTTCTCCATTTACAGGTCGAGTGCTGTTATCGATACTCTCGCTACTTTACCTCCCGCGATCTTACTTTTGGTGTTCGAACCTGCTCGATACGTACATCTGTTTAGTGCGTTACTTGACAGATGTGGTATATATTCTTTTTCGAGAGAATTCTCAGGCCTTCTCGTCTAAATACTCCACGCATTCAGATAGAGAAAAGGGACCAATTTTGTGGCTATAATTATCGTGGTTATCTTTGACCATCCGGTCTAATTACCATCTGCTTTCAAATTGGAATTATTCAGCAAATATACTGCTCAGTTTAGTTTCGGCGAATTATCGGCCATATCGATTAATTCCGTTACTTGACGACTAGTGCAGTTACCCTTCCTAGGATAAAAGTTTGCTACATGTTAATGTGTCGATCTTGAAAATTGACAATTCTTTATAATTTAATTAGTGATCTTCCGTGGGACAGAAGACTTTCCGCTACCTTCTGTGGGACAGGAGACTTTCCGCTACCTCCCGTGAGTCCTTCTGTGAAGTAGAATGTACTTCCTTTTGACGCTGGCCTAGCTAATACCGCCGTCAGTTAGTCGTACCGAGGCCTTTTTTTGTCAAAGTGACACAGCCACATGGTGGAGACGTACTTACAGGAAGCGCCAATGTTTAGAACTCCGCCAGAGACAAGTAAAATCGATTTTAATTTATTAAGTGCCTTAATTACCGTATATTTCTTACCTTCATATATCGTTTTAATTAATGATTATACATTTAGACAACTGTAGGTAGTTTGGGTTAATTACCGTATATTTCTTACCGTTATATATCATTTTAATTAATGATTATATATTTAGGTAACTGTAAGTAGTTTGGGTTAATGACCGTATATTTATTATCATTATTTATCCCTTTGATTAATGCGACAGTAGGTCGTTTGCTGCTCATAACATGTATAATATCATTATTTCTCGTTTTCAGCTTTAAATAATTACCGTATTAGTTTCATTAATTACCGATAAATGAACTTGGGTCTAACATTATCTCATATCGAATACGTTCTCGTTATTATCGCGTAATTTGATTTAGAAATGCCTAGTTTCTCTATTATCGTGTCTGATATCATCTCGAATATCGAATGTCTAACAATAGCACTGTAATTGGTTGACTTAACCTTTAATACTGCGTGCATTTACCTTAATGTAACGCTATTACCGTAAGTCACATAATTATGTGCCGCACTTGTCTTTTTAACTTGCTGATAACTGACGTTAGTTCCCCATACCGATCCATTCTCTCTCATATCATAATTTCATTTAGTGAGTCACATAATTACTTGGCTCATTTGCCTTATTAACTTCCTGATAACTGAATTTATTATATTATACCGATCTATTCTCTCTAATGTCATAATTTAATTTAGTAATTCTGGAAGGAAGTGATTTTTTTGTAGCTAATGTTATGATAAGCAGTGGATTTATTTTGTCTTACTGTAATTTTCATAGCTGATATTATCTCGACTGGAGAATTTATATTGTTAATGTTATGAGAACTAGTTGATTAATTTTTACTGTATTGAGATTTATCGAATATACTTTTACTTGACTGTCGGTCATTTCTTATCGTATATCATATCTACTTTCGTTATAGTTTACCGTAATGGAGTCATTGAAATTAAGTCATTTATTTTCTTTGTCGATTATTTGAGTTTCACTTTCTGAATACAATATAGTGGCATAGCAGTGCATGACTTCATTTAGCTGCAATTTGCATATTTAAGTTTTCGCTTTGAAACTTGAATCGAACTGAGCTCATTTCGTTTGTTATACGTATTATTTTTGAACACTTACTTAATCTTTTAGTTTAAATTCTGGATATTGTGAACTAATCAAAATGCATAAACCTAACTAAGTAAATATTACCCTGTCCTAAGTTTAAACTTGAACTTGAAAAATGTTATACAAACATTCACAGATAATCATAAACAACTAGAGCATTCGACGGGAGCGATTTTAATCCATAACGTTGCAACCATGAGCATTTCGTAGGATATAAATACGGAGGCAAACGCCAAATTCATCAGACTTTCGGGTCTCTCTTATCTCCGCTCAATTAGCTCGGTGCAGGCACACAGGTGCGTACTTTGCTAGTTGTTCTATCCCGCAACCTAAATACCCTGAGAGCACTTGTACACAGGTACAGGGTGATCAGTTCCCCACCTAACCTGGATGTACAGGGTGATCCCCTATAATGTCGCCCCCCTTTAACTTTTTTTTTATTTTAAGTGTCCCAAAAAAATTAAAAGTATGGTTATGTAGGTACTGAAAAATACTTTTTTTCTGCGTATAAAAAATATTGGAAAAATGGTCAGTATACAGGGAAAAGCAAAAAGTAATTTTTTTTCAATGGAACACACTATATATGAATTTATTTTTCGATTCCTCGTAAAATTCTAAGCATATTTTATGTATGATGTTAAACCTCTAGAGTTAGTAGTTTCACAGCTATAAACAGTTCAAAATCGGTACTTTGGCTAATTTTCACCTTGGTAGCAAGAAGATCATTAGAGATGGAGTAAAATGAATTTCACATTCTCATCTTAACTTTTCAAGAGCTCTCTGATGGTGCTAACTGATGGTACCTACAGAGGTACCAGATTTGGTACCCATGGTACCGCCTGCCAGTTAGTACCGTCAGATAGCTCTTGAAAAGTTAAGATAGAAATGTGGAATTCATTTTACTCCATCTCTAATGATCTTCTTGCTACCAAGGTGAAAAGTAGCCAAAGTACCGATTTTCGACTGTTAATAGCTGTGAAGCTACTAACTTTAGAGGTATAACATCATACGTAAAATATGCTTAGAATTTTACGAGGAATCGAAAAATAAATTAATATATAGGGCGTTCCATTGAAAAAAAATTAACTTTTTGTCTTTTCCTGTATACTGATCATTTTTCCAATATTTTTTACACGCAGAAAAATAGTATATTATTTTATATGGAGGAAAAGTGATACTTTTCATGGCGCGCTCGTGTTTAACAGCCGAACGGAGTGAGGCTGGTAATAGAGAGCAAGCCATGAAAAGTAACTTTTCCTCCAAATAAAATATGCTGTTTTTTCTTCAAATGTCGACAAATTAATGCAAAAACATCTCTTTTTAATAGTAATAATATCTAATTATTATTAAAGATAAATGGGTTCGCAAGGCGGCTTAGACCACGGTCGTAGGTGGCCTTGCTTAGGCCGGTGTCGGTGAATATAATGGAACATCAAGCTGTCAGTGGACACTGTCAACAATAATTATTTTTTTAAGATTGCGTATCCGATTGCGTTTTAATTCCGTATTGATAAGCAGTTATTGAGTAAGTTCGATTAAATAATAACCAATTTGTTCCTAAATTAGTGATTTTTAGAAATGCAATGCACAAATTGAGTGATAAATACAAATTTTAGTTTAATAATTCTTGAGTTGTTGACGCTTTCTTTGTTGTTTGTTTGTATCTATGTTGCTATGGTAACACTTTTACCTCCGCCGCGCCGGCGGAAAAGTGAAAAGTAAAGCTCCGGCGGAGGAAAAGTTAAACTTCACGGCCGCCTACACAGTCGAGTAATGACGGATTTACTGACGTTTGAAGAAAAAAGTATTTTCAGTACCTACATAACCATACCTTTAATTTATTTGGGACACTTAAAATAAAAAAGTTACAGGGGGGCGACATTATGGGGGATCACCCTGTACATGTACAGGGTTATTCATTATATTTTGACATCCACCTGCAGCCTTATTAAATGGTAATACAAAAAAAACTTAAATTCAAAAGTTGTGTGGTTTTTTATATATTCTCTTTTAGAAATGTCAAAAGAAAAAAATTGCCTGTCAAATGTCAAAAAACCGCATAACTTTAATTTTTTAAAATGGAACACCTTGTATATTATTGCATATTTGGATTGTGCGAAACAGTGTAGATATATTTCATGAATAATGTCCTATACCTATCTCTAACGGTTTTTGAAATATTGACAGTTGAAAATCGACCATTTACCAAATTTGACAGCTTGTAAAATCTAAACGGTTAAAGATAGAACTTGGTAAATGGTCGATTTTCAACTGTCAATATTTCAAAAACCGTTAGAGATAGGTATAGGACATTATTCATGAAATATATCTATACTGTTTCGCACAATCCAAATATGCAATAATATACAGGGCATTCCATTTTAACAAAATTAGGTTATGCGGTTTTTTGACATTTGACAGGCAATTTTTTCTTTTGACATTTCTAAAAGATAATAAATAAAAAACCACACAACTTTTGAATTTAAGTTTTTTTTGTATTATCATTAATTACGGCTGCTGGTGGGAGTCAAAATATAATGAATAACCCTGTACCGGGTGTTTCAATATAAAAAAGTGCAAACCATTTTGCTCTATCTTTAGCCGTTTAGATTTTACAGGCTGTCAGACTTGATAAATGGTCGATTTTCAACTGTCAATATTTCAAAAACAGTAACAGATAGGTATAAGACATTATTTATGAAATATGGCTAGAGTTCTCCGCAAAATCCAAATATGCAATAATATATAGGGTGTTCCATATAAAAAATATAACTTTGTTTAATCCCGCATTTACAGTGCTATGCCATAAAAAACTTCACTTCATCCCCTTTATTTTTTGTATTGAACGTTTTTTTCTAAAACGTCAATTGAGAAAGTTAAAGGGGGGTCCATTTATAGTGAAACACCCGGTACATAGGTACAAGGCACTCAGCGCATTTCTAAAAAGTAGTGAGATTCGAATCTATGAGTAAGTATCAAAATTTCAGCAAGGGGACTTTTGTGGGTTTTTTAAAAATAGTGCAAGTGCCTTAGAAACCGATGTCAAACTTAAATAAACTATTCCGTCTTTGAGAGACGCTAAAAGACTTACCATATAAATATTAAAACAAATATATAAATAAAAGACAACCCAGCTCGCATAGACATTATTAATCAAACAGTGACCAAGGGCCTAGAAACACTTTAAATTAAGCCTCCCTCGAGAAGACTTATATTTAGTATTACTTGGGTATAGTGTAAACTCTTAATCCATCTATAAACAAAAAGACGCATTTACTATTGCTCGCATACAGTATAACCGTTGTTAAGTTTGTTTGTAAATGAACTTGTTATTGTTTCTATCAACGCGTCTCCTTTATCAGCTCTTCTCACCTGAGGTAGAGCGATTCCGAATCTGAGCTATTCTCCTGCACGCTAAGTTAGGCGTGGCGTCACTGATAAAAAAAAAACAATTCGTGACAATATACCTTACTGACCATATTTTAAGCGCAATCTTGATGAATGAATTTTACCACATTTTGACGTGGTTCTCGGGGCTTAAAAATTAACTTTTTGGAAACTTTTTGAAAACAAAACAATATTTTGCCTTCAGTTTAGGCAGCGAATATCGTAGTTAATATTCGCTGGTTTAGGTTAAATGTAACAATATCCCTAGAATGTGTTTAGCTAAGCTTCCAAATGAACAAAATTTTACCAGAATATCTTTAAAAATAACTGAGATAAAAGGAGTGGGAGGGGTTGGAAATTCTAGGCGGTGCACCACGTAACACCAAAAAATAATTGAGTCTATTTTAAATTTGGCAACAATGCCCCTTTATCTACCTGCAACTAAAATTTAAAGTTAGGAAGTTTTTATTAAAAAAGTATACATGGAGCAACCATCTGTCACTTAATAGAACTCAATTTTTACCTTTTTGTTGTACATCTTAATATCTTTATATTTAATTATGACTACTAGTCAATTTTCATTTTATATTCTTCTTCTGCTTAGCAATATAGCAGCTAGATTTCAAGCAAGCATGTAAGTGTTATTTACTTAAGCAAAAAGCAATTTTATTTATCTATCAATCTACCAAATGTGCAATATCAGAAAACCTGAAAATAGGAAATATCCTTCCTATTTTTAGGGTTCGGTTCTTTTGTATACATGCGTCAATACCTGTAAATTTGTACTAAAAGTGCATGTACAATTTGAGAAAAGACAATCCAGAACATCGATCGATGACTGCTTCGGCCAGTCCTGTTCTCATTGTTCCCTTTTTCAACCTTGCTGACATAAGTTTTGTTTGAATCTGACGTTCAGAATTTGATAAGATTGGTAAAAGGATGGCTTTATCATTGTTTAAGGAGGCGCGGGCTTGTCCCAATGGCACACCGAAGTAATAAATATGGGTTAGAGCGTACAACAAAGACAGCGAGTCACGTAAATACACCATAAATTACCTTTTGGATTTGAACCCTTGCGATTTTGGAATAAAACGACCTATATTTCTGTGGTAGGGTATATATCTTTTAGCAGGTACGCAATATAAATGCATTTTAATCTCACTTAAATTTTTCTTTTATTATTTTTCTATTGCTATAGATTACTAGAGCTGAAATGTCCTACTAGAATAAATAGAATGCATTGCAAAGTGCTGCCTTAAATAATATTGCGAACTATTTAGTAAATTGTCACTTGCTTAAATTCTCAGTCAGAAGTAGTAAAATACTGTTTCAAAGTTAATTATTCAATAATTCAAGCAATGATCACCATTAATAACTGTATGTTAATAGTCAAGCGGATCATTAGTCTGGAATATTTTACCTCATACTTTGATCAAGCTCTCTTGGATGTCCTATTATAATCCAATCCTTGATCAAAGCACAAAATATCTTAGCTTAAAAGCGATCCTGGTTAAGTCTAAAATATGAAAATTCTCTCCCAGCTCCTTGGCACCACGGTGCTCAAAAAAAAATCTGTCGATATTCAAGATTAGGAGCTGTCCTCTGAAAAATCTCACTAAAGCACAAATTATAAACATAAGTATTTTTAAAGCTCTACATATATAGGCTTTATCTAATGAAACTTAACGACGTCATGCATTCAGATTTATAAATCATGTAAGACTCAAATGAAGAGACATGAGCATCATTGCTCTGGGGTAGAAAGTAACTTTCTTTAAGTTTATGCCAATAGATTCGTCGTTTTTTAGCGCTCTAGACTTTAGTTTTTCTAGGTCTGTGGTGTTTTATCATATTAAGTGTTTTATAATGGTAACCAACTGTTATTAAAATTAACGAAAACTAAAACAACACAATTCTATTTATTTCATAATTATTTGAAAACGGATCCTTCGCTAAAATATTAGAAGTGTTCTTATATTATGTGCCTCTTACAAATGCATGTTGACAAATAATGTTTAATTTGTAGAATAATAATTTTGAGGAAATCTGACTGTGAGCATCTCTGCGGATATATTCTGGACATGCATGTATATTTAATAACAAAAAAAAATTAGAAACCTCGGCCTTTTCTTGAGAAAAGGCACATGTTTGTACTTATATTCCCTATTTTGCTAGCATCAGAGTTCACATGAATACATAATAACATACGCGCCGTAATGTATAGTGAACAACAAGATGAGAAATCTCGCTGCTTATATTGTGCAAAGCAATAATTTATGAAATGTTTGCATGGCTAATTACGTTTATCTTGTTTGTATTTAGAGCACGAATGTCGAGTTAGAACGGCAGTGCTGCGAACATCTAGGCCGCAATTAAGCTGACTGTGTTACGTACGCTATTGAAGATATACGTCCATAAGAGTTAATATCTATAGTCCTTTTTATAATTTTTTTTTCTGACGTGAGGGAATTAAATTATCTGTGACCTATGGATAAACAAAAAAATTCGGGAAATATTATATAAGATAGAAAAAGGGAAGAAAAGGAATAGAGGTTCATGGAGTTGTTTTTGAATCAACAAGAACTATTGCTGAAAAAAGAAATAAATAATTTGGTGAAAGTGTTAGGGAAGTAGCAGCCACACTATTTAGTACCAGTCATGATTACTCAAGATCAGCAACACACTCTTAACCTTTTACACGTAATTGACATAAAACAATTACAACAAATCTTATATAATTGCCCTGATGAAATATCTGTAGAGTTCCAATGTTATACCAGTTCAAAAAATTGAGGGGGCAATTAAAGCTGACGATTTTAGATCAATTAATATATTGTCAACCATTGAAAAAATTTTGAAAGTCAGTCAGGGCTTAGAATCTTTTTATGAATGGAAATATATATTATAATTATGCTGTTGGTGCTGTTTTACTGGACTTAAACGAGCTTTTGGGACGGAAGATAGAGCAAAATTAATTTTAAAATTACAAAATATGTCCTATTTGATAGGGCGTTGGCTTGGCTTATTGATTACCGTGACCACAGATTGCAGGTGGCAAAAATTAATAGACAACTGAAATTGTGAATGATATTGGCAGAGTACAATAAAATACCGAGTAGGCGTACTCCCGCCTGTTGTCATCCCAAGCGACGTATGACCTTGTCGCAAATGTCAGATGAGATTCTCATCTGACTTGACCAGTGCAGTAGAAGACGCGGTCAGAGTACAATTCTGAGGCAGCAATCAAAGAAAAAAAAGCTATTCTCTAGTAAAAGTGTATCGTGTAGTATGTAGTTGCCCTTTTGTGAAGTGCTGCATGTTGTTTTCATGTTAATTTTGTAGAACTTTTATATCGAAATGCAAAGTGCGAAGAAGAAAACCGGTCCCGTTTGCTGCAGAAAAGGCTGTAATCACAAAAGTTACTACTCGACGGAGCATTTTTATACATTTCCTATAGACCCCGAAAGGTATGTATTATGAGTATTGTTTTTGTAGAAAATGTAAAATAAGTGCATAAATGCTGGTCGTAAAATAAGGAATAGATTCAATAATTTTATTACAAACTGAATTTTTTGGAAAATTATATGGACATGTATATTTTAGTTTCCTGGTTACAATTTGTGTAATACAAAAAAAAGCGTGTGCACTATGTGCGCATATCTGAAGTGAAACTTCTTAAACTTAAATGTCCTAGCCTTATACATATCGTAACGGATACCCAATTAACAAAAAGGGAAGGCCTAAATGAAAAAAAAAATCTATATATAGAACTACTAATCCTATATTTTTTGCATGTAAACTGACAAAGATATCTCAATAAAGTGTCGTGATCGTTTTTCGCCACCGACCGCCGCGGCCTCTCGTCGTGTCGCGACCTTCAAATTTTACTCCCGGCGCGCGTTAAGAAGTTTCACTTTAAAAACAGATATCAACTTTAAGTTTTAAATGTAATATTTGTTATTTCCGATTGAACTTCTGAACATTTTTAAACGAAAAATTACATATGATCACGGTACAAACAGGGTTCCGGTGACAATACTCTAATAATTTTTTAAGCAAAAATTCGGGATTGCGAATCCAAAGTGGCATACTTTGCTATTTATCAACCGATTTATCTCAAATTTCAAAAGTTGAGGTGTTTGAGGTCGATATCAATAGTAGTGTTTCTATTTAAATTCTTTTATTTTATATATACGTTTAAAACATCTCGCACTTTCCCCAGTTTTTTATTGTTAATTCAACGGTCTTATTTACATTAGGGTAATAGTTGATTATATTGCTACCTTCTCATCCGATCTTGACAGATGTTAAGTAGATAATTATTATTATTATTCTTTTGGTTATGAAGTAGTTTCATCATGGATGTTTTGAAAATATGTATTTGATTCCAGAGCAAAATTATGGCTTCTTGCTTGTGGCCGAGAAGATTTGTTACATAAAGTAGTCATAGAGTGTGTGGCAAACACTTTGAAGAGCACATGTTCGAGAGAACGAAGAAAAGGAAATTGCTACGAAGGGATAGTGTTCCGACGTTATTTCCGGATTTACAGTTATCACCAACAGAGCGGAGTAAGTAAAAAAGATCAAATTTATATTATTTCAATCTTGCATCGTTGTGGTATTTTATGCAGGTACATGCTCACAATCGGTTACACCAGTTCCCTTGGCTATTTCTGTTCCGTCAACCTCTACTCAGGCCTGTGTACAAACCTCTCCATTGACGTCTCCAACAGTTTACATCCAAACTGAACAAACGTTGACATGCCATACACCAAGGAAAGAAAAGTTAAAAGACCTTGTGAGCATACTAAAAGAAGAAAATAAAGGCTTGAAGAAAGAAAACCAAGACTTATTAAAAAAATATACGGAGTTAAAATTGAGACTTGAAAACATCCCTAGCCATATTTCATTGCAACAGTACCAAGAACTAACGCATACATTTTGCTCTTCCGCAGATATTGCTGAATTTATTAATGTACAAGTATCTCAAAGTCAAAAAGCACCTCGGGGTCGAAGGTATTCAGATGAATTTAAGTATAAGTGTTTAGCAATGTATTTTTCTGGCCCAAAAATATACAAAAGATTATTGACAAAAATGTTTTGTTTGCCATCCCCTTCAACTCTCAGAAGACTATTACAGGGAATCCACATAGCACCCGGCTTGGTAAATACCAGTGTTTTTGAAGCACTGCAGTTAAAAGCCAACAATTTTAGTAATGAAAATAAGTTCTGTGTTCTTTGCGTAGATGAAATTGGGATAAAATCAGATCTTTTTTATAATATTGGAACAGATACGGTCATTGGTTTTGAAGGTGACAGTTATGGAGAAAAAACATTTAAGCCAGCACGTGTCTCAACAGTTTTAATGGTCAGGGGAATTATGTCTAAGTGGAGGCAACCCCTCAGTTATTTCTTTTACAACACAACTTGCCCCGGCGTACATTTGAAAAATATTGTTATCGACGCCACAACAAAATTAGAAAAAAATGGATTGTTTGTTGTACTGTTAACATGTGACATGGGTGCTAATAATATCCAATTAAAAAATCTACTGAACATAACTCCAGACACTCCATATTTTACTGTAAATAATAGAAATATTTTTTCATGTTCGACGTTCCCCACTTGTTAAAAGCGTTGAGAAATATGTTGGCAAAATATAATTTTATTGTACACGGTAAAACAATTTCATGGAAGTATATTGAGAATTTTTATAACCATGATAAAACCTATCCAATAAGAGCTGCCCCAAAGATAACAGATTCGCATATCAGGCCTAACAACTTCGAGAAAATGAAAGTTAAGTTAGCCAGTCAATTATTTAGTGCTACTGTTGCAGCAGCATTAAATGTATACATCAGATTTGGCGCAATAGAATCAGAAGCGGAGACAACCTCTGAATTCATAGGCAAAATCGACAAACTCTTTGATATATTTAATTCCTCTCAAACATCGGGTACAAAAAAGTACAATTTGGCGTTTAAAGGGTTAGATTTTCAAATCGATTTTTTAAATGATTGTTTGGAATGTTTTAATAATTTGAAGGTTGTAGATAAAAATGGGAAAGATATTAGCACCAAAATGAAGTTCACAACAGGTTTTAAAATATCAATCAGTGCTCTTTTAAATCTATGGCCATATCTAAAGTCAAATGGTTTTTGTTACTTATTTACAAGACGTCTAAACCAAGACTGTCTAGAGAATTTTTTCGGACTTGTTAGGCAAGAAAACGGCAATTGCACTAATCCCACGGCAATACAGTTTACTCGTACTTTCAAAAAACTGTTTTGCATTAAGCTAATGAACTCTGGGACAGGAAACTGTCAGAGTGATTCCGATAATATATTACTGAAACTTTCAGATATAACAAAAAATCAGAATAGTAGTGCTATTATTTTTTCATCATGTCGATCGGAAGAACTGGTTAAAGTTGGTAGTGATTATACAAGTAATGATTCCCTTAAAACTAATTTTGTTAGGTATTTTGCTGGGTATCTCATTAAAAAGTGCTTGGAAATCCATAATTGTGATACTTGTGAAAAATATTCTAAAAGTTATAGCAACCTAGATGATTCATCTCTATTTTGTTATTACAAAGCCTATAACAACCGAAATCTGGATACCTTCGGTAACCTAAGAATGCCTCATAATGATTTTGTTACTTTCATTTCGATGCTAGAGGTTCTGTTTCAAAATTATTTCGAGGAATTAGTAGTAAAAGATAATGTCGTTAAAGGATTCGTAAGTATCTGTAATGGCATACATTTGTTGCATCCCTGTGGACGTTTTCCCGCAGAATACTTAATTCGACTTTTTGCACGAGTTAGGCTTTTTTACACATTGAAATTTATAAACAGAAATTATAGAAGTGGCGGACAAAATAAGAAATTAATAATTTGGAGACACCAATAACACCTGTTACATTTGTTTACTTTCATCGGTTTTTTATTTAATGTTTTTTTTTGTAGTTTTCAATAAATTTGTTAATACTGTTACGTTTTTCCCGTGGGTTCTGAACAAAATTACAACTTTACTATTTTAAACTAATACTCTCTTTATTCACTATCACTGTACAAATTGAACACACTAAACTACTCTTATAACTTTACCACTAATATCTCTTTACAATTCAACACTCAATGATTAACTAACTCCTTCGCCTTAGGTCTGCACCTTATATGTATAATCTCAAATATATCGCGAATACTCGAGAAGTATTCCGAGGCCACTCAATATGATTATCGACCAGGCCATCGAGCTAATTCCAGCGTTCCTGAATATTCGCGGCCGGCCGGCGATGACTCATACATAGGCACGGTATGCTGCAAGGCCAGTTCTAAAGTGTGGCAAACTTATTTGGAACAGCGACGTTTGAGGAGCGAAGAGAGGAAAAATGGCTTGCAGCCAATCGCCTTGATGCACTTTGTCACGAGGACGAGGGGAACTTCATGCACCTGTTGCCGGATGTATCGGGCAAATAGATATAAATGTCGCAAATTTATTTAAATTGGTGTAAAATAGATTATGAATTAACGTTGAAGTAATAGTAAAGTTCCAGGATATTACTTTTTATTTTTAATGAGTTAATGAATATATTAAATTATGTGTTTATCTAAATAATAGGTATAAATATTAATTCTCAAAAAATATTAAAGTTACTCGACAACATCGCCAATTTTTTGTCCGCATTCTTTCCGCTGTTCCAGTTATACTTGCCACACTTTATAGGGTAGCACTAAAACGTTCGGATGGTTTGCCTCCCTCTTAACGTTCGGATGGTTTGCCTCCCTCTTAAATCTGATCGTCCCGATCAGATACTTCATGTCCGTGAAATGCTTTCAGCCGGTCGAGGTGGACAACTTTCAGTTTGCTTCTGGAGCTACGCTGAATTCTATACACTACGTCATTAATTCTTTTGATGACTGTATAGGGCCCTTCCCATGCTGGCGTTAGCTTGGGTGGTATTCCTTTCTTCCTTTGCGGATTATATAACCAGACTTTATCATTCATCTGAAATCCCATATCGTTAGCTTGGATATCATATCGAGCCTTCATTCGGTCACTGTCGAGACGTTCAAACGATAGTCCCACATCATTCTGTTCCATCTTCCCACTGGATCTTGTCTGGGGTCCTTGACTTGAGGCACAGGTTGAACACTGCTGGCACCATGATTTCACCTCCTGGCAGTAGTTGACCCAGTAAAATCTGTCGCGGATCTTGTCAATCATTCTGTTAACTCCGAGATGTGCACCAAACTTTCTATTATGTACTTCTTCCAGAACTTCCGATACCCTCTTCCTTCCTGCGTCTTCACTACTTTTCCATCGGCGCTTTCCCAGGCTCGTTTAAGGAGTCCATTTTCAACTACCAGGGAGTCCCACTGAGCCCACAGAGATTTAAAAGTAGATCCTTTAGTTGAAATATCTCTCCAGCTTGGTCTTGGTTGACGTTCTTCTTTAGCTTTTAGCAGTAGTGCTATTTCATTATCCTCAAGCCGATCTTTCTTTAGTTGCTCTGTGGTCCACTGCTGATCAACCTTAAACTTGATTCGTCTAATGGGAGTGATTCCTTCTCGTTGGTCAATTCTTTGGCAATGCTTATAATTATCCTCGCATGACCTTCTGGATAAAGCATCTGCATTATTATGCCATCTTCCTTCCCTGTGCCTAGCCTTAAAGTTACATTGTTTCAACTCTTCCTGATTGGACTTTGAACTGCTGTCGTCTCTGGATGGAGATGTAGACCGTAGTTGTACTCGGCAGTCTTTCTTGAAATGCCCAGTCCTGCCACATATATAGCACTTATTTGTAACATTTCGATTACGTGCCCGATATTTCGATGGCTCCCGGAATCTTTGTACTTGACAGTCTCTTTTGAAATGCCCAGTCCTGCCACATATATAGCACTGATTCGAAACATTCCGGTTACGTGGCCTATCTTCTAGTGGCTCCTGAAATCTTTGTACTCGACAGTCCCTTTTGAAATGTCCAGTCCTGCCACATCTATAGCACTGATTGATGGCTTTTCGGTTACATGGCCTAACTTCTAGTGGCTCCCAGAATATCTGTATTCGACAGCTTCTTTTGAAATGTCCAGTCTTGCCACATCACTGGTAACAGTTGTATGGCCTACCTTCTAGTGGATCCCGGAATCTACCCGTGGCCTGAAAAACTTCGGTTAATTTCTTCAAAATACGTAGCCATTTCTTCGTTATTCCAACCGTTAGCAAGTAGCTGCTTCAAATTGTCTTCTGTACATTGTCCAGGATGTTTGACCGTCATACGTTGGAGGTCTGATATGTTGTCTTGTGGCGAATACCCTCTCGGTGAGTCCTTGATTTTTTAGTCTGGTAACTTTTCCTTGAAGATCCTTTACTTCTTTCTGTACGTTTCCATCTTCTTTTTGTACATTTCCTACTTATTTTTCAAATTTCTCATTTTGCCCGTCCAAAATTTGACTGAAGTGAAGCCGGTCCTGTTCTATTTGCCGTTTATCTTCTTGGTCTTGTAAAATTTTCTGGAGCCGGTCCTGTTCTGCTTGCCTTTTATCTTCTTGATCTTGAAAACTTTTCTGAAGCCGGTCCTGTTCTGTTTGTCTCTAAGAATTTAGATTTTCCATGAAATCGGCCAACACTTTATTTATTTGCTCCATATCTGCCGTTTGTTGCCTTGTATTGACCATAGAATGATATAAAATGTTCACAGAAACCACCAATCAAAACGATCTCGTTGACGTACTTGTACCCTCTTTTCTCCTCGAAGAATACTTCACAAGTCTGGTCTCTTCACAATCCAACTTCCAACACCAAATGTTACGTTTTCTCCGTGGATTCTAAACGAAATTACAACTTTGCTACTTTAAACTAATACTCTCTTTATTCACTACTACTGTACACAATTGAACACACTAAACTACTCTTATAACTTTACCACTAATATCTCTTTACAATTCAACACTCAATGATTAACTAACTCCTTCGCCTTAGGTCTGCACCTTATATATGTCGGCGTCAAACACTGAAATCCGTCATTCCCTGAAATGACTAGTCAGTACATGTATTGCCGGCAAACAGCGTAATAAATAGCCTTATTATTACAGTGTTTGACTAACTATTCAGTCATTCCCTGTAATGCCTAGGCAAACAACAGCAATGCGCTTTATAAACTTGCGTTACGCTGGCGCTGTTTGCTTCTTTTAGTTTGGATTAGTTTAGGTTAGTTCGGATGGTTGTTAGTCGTGAAAAGACATAATGATCTTACACATGATTTTATAATGTAGCCATTTTATAACACTCTTATTTTTTTTAATGTAAATTTACCTCATAATGATTTAAGTTTTAGGTTCATTAAGTTCTTTTTCATGATTTATGCTTAAGTTCTTTTTCATTATTTATGTTTTGCATAAATACAGCTTTTAATTCGACCTTAATTCGACTTTAATTTATGACCAACGCTCAATATAAATACGAATGATATATTCATTTATTCTAAGATGCAAAACGCAATATTAAATTTAATAATAACACATATTAATTACAAAAACGGGGAAAAATATGAAACACGTTCAACCTCAATAAATTGGTGACATCCCAATATTGTTCTCAACTACGCCTATGGCTAAAACGCGCATTCCCTTCAACCGCCGGCTGTCAAGGACATACAACGCCGAGCCAACTTATGAATTGAAAAATGCGCAGTGAGCATACTCGTTATTTTAGTTGTACTCTGATATTGGTGTGTCTCATGATAGTACTCTGGGACCTTTAATATTTATAATTTACATTATTGACATTGCCTTGACAGTTACAAAAGGTCCACTGCATTGATTTGCAATGTATTACTACTAAAAGATCTGGAGACTTTGATTAACACTGTAAACCTTGATTTGAGTTACTTGCAGGGGTGTTCAACAGTAATTCTTTGAAATTAAATGCAACAAAATCAAAATCTATGATAATTAGTAACAAAAATAACCTGTGAGGGAAATAACATCAGGTACATACATACTTTTGGTTGTTGTTGTTCAGGAAAACAATCCATAGCAGTTCTAGAAAGCACCAGAAATATCAAGTGTTCTGTCTCAATTTGGTAAGGAACCCAATTAATTAAGTGTAAGTTTTTAAAGAAAAAAGTAAACATGGCTAGAAATAACTTCTAATCTATTACGGTAGAAAGTAATAAATCACTGAGTAGATAATAAAATTAATATACCCATTCGCCAATTTGGGCAGAACTTCTGGTTAGAACGGCTATGTTCAAAAGAAAATAATGCACAACATTATAGGCGTAATTAGTAATTGATTACCAATTTTGAAAGGTAACTATAAAAAATCAGGTAATGAATGAAAGTTCTATAGATCTTAAAGACAAATGTCACATAAAGATAAAGGTAAATTTAGTACAAATTATTATTAAATAAAAGCTTAGACTTTCTATGAACTTGGTAGTGCCAAGGCTGGCGTTAACTTGACAAGGCCGGAGTCTTAAAATATTGGAGGAAAAAGGGTTCAAGAATAACTACCTAAGGTCAGCTCTAACAAAATACAAACAACGGGTAGCGATACTGGAAGAAGTTACATATGGCTTCTTGTTTTTATGGCAGTGGCACACACTCTAAAGAGAGATCCTATGGCTCTCGACGAGCGGTGTATGTGCGAAGACGTTGATTGACACGGCTCTTGAATAGTTGTAGGTTGTAATTAGGGAAAACCAGATGTTCTGGGAGTGAGTTTTACCGTGATGCAGTGCGCCAGAGAAAGGAGTTCTTGTAAGGCGATGTTTTAGGTGTTTCCAGTTGTACGACGAAGTGGTGCGCTCTTGCCGTCTGCCATGCCTGTCTGACAGGCGCTTATAGGGGCGAGATGACGCGAGCCAAATCCTGGGAACATCTGCCGTGAAAGTATCTGTAAAATATGGACATCTCGGCGACATATCTGCGATGTTCCAGACTACCCGTATTCCGGGTCGCCGACGAGACGCACAGCTCTCCTCTGAATGGAATCCAGCAGCTTTAGGGTGCGCCTTGGCGCGGCACCGCAGATGTGTGAGTAATATTCTAAGCACGGTCTTATTTGCGCTTTGTAGAACAAGAGCAACTGCTGCGGTGTATACAGTTTTTTATTGCGAAATAGTACACCAAGCTTTTTTTGCGATGTCAGCAACGTGGTCATGCCAGGACATATTGCTATTGACCGAGACATCCAGCAGTCCGATTGACGAGGATGAAGGCATGGTCGGTCTTGCCAAAATTATGTCAGGGCCCGCCGTATTGGCCCTCTTGGAAAACATGGCTTCTTGGGTCTTCGCTGCATTGAACTGGATCAAATAATCTGCTCCTGTCTGCAGTGGTAAGTCTCAGTCGCTGGTAAAGGTTTTTCTGATCTAAAGTGGGAGACAAGGGTACTGTCAGCTGCAAAATTGCAAACAGGATTATTCGTTTCGGCTAGCAGGTTATTAATATGGATGAGGAAGAGAGTTTGTGAGAGTATTGCGCCCTGAAGCATGCAGTCTGATGTTGCTGCCAGTACTTGTAGGCTTGCTATTTCCTGCCTACAGCTCTCTCGCATCTTCTGTCGAACCAAGGCTATCCTTTTGACGGTAACTTGATTGAATTTGGGATGTATGCTTCCATTTCTGAGGAGATTACTTTCGTCATATTTTCGCAGCTGACTGATGAGTCGTCAGTGCCAAAGCAGACGTCGAGCCTAGGAAAATCTAGGTAGAACTCCCTTAGATCGTCCGGGTTTGCAGAACTGTAGTGCCAGATTTTGCGAGGCAATGGTGGATCCGTCTATAGAAGTGGCAATTTACAAGTGCCTAATGGCGAACCAACTGCGATTGTGTACTGGTCAGGATTGGTGGTTAGAAAAGAATCCAGGAGGGCGGCGGATTCGCCCCTCTTTGAGATTCGAGTTGGTTCGTCTACAAGTTGAGTAAGCTTGCAGCTGATCGCAAATGCTTCAGCTTCTCTACTTTCGTTGTCGGTCTTGTTGTGATATTTGAGACAGTTGGTGTTGTGGGCACTGAAGTATCTCAGAACGATTATTTCTGAATTAGGGTAATCGACCTGTATTGAGTCAAAAGTGGCAGCTAGTGTTGTAAAACAGCTTTGGTAGGCTCTATCCCTCGGAGAGCGATAAAGACAACATATAAACTTGGTTAATCCCTTGACGGTGAACTCGACCCACATGATGTTAAGGTTGTTCGGTTCGAGTGTTTCGTCGCAGTGACATGAAAGGTCGCTTCGGACAAAAACGTATATTCCGACCTTATGTCTAAATCGGGTATGTAAGTCGTAACCAGGATGGGGGTAGTTTACTGTTGTTGTTGTAGAACATACTTGTGTTTCTGGAATTTTTTTTTTTTATGGCTGTGGCACACACACTAAAGGTAGATCCTATGGCGCTCGACGAGCGGTGTGTGTGCGAAGATGTTGATTGACACGGTTCTTGAATATTTGTAGGTTGTAATTAGTGGGAAACAGATGTCCTGGAAGTGAGTTCCACAGTGATGCAGTGCGCCAGACAAAGGAGTGCTGGTAAAGCGATGTTCTAGGTGTTTCTAGTTGTACGACGAACTGGTGCGCTCCTGCCGTCTGTCGGGACTGCCGGACAGGAGTTGCCAGGGGCGGGATTATGTGGGCCAAATCCTGGGAACATCTGCCGTGAAAGTATCTGTAAAACAGAGACATCTCGGCCACATGTCTGCGATGTTCCAGACTATCCAGATTCCGGGTCAACTCCGGATCGCCGACGAGACGCACAGCCCTCTTCTGAATGGAATCCAGCAGCTTTAGGGTATGCTTTGGTGCGGCTCCCCAGATATGTGAGCAATATTCTAAGCACGGTCTTATTTGCGCTTTGTACAGCAAGAGCAACTGCTGCGGTGTATAGAGTTTTTTGTTGCGAAATAGCGCACCAAGCTTCTGGGAGGCTGATTTTGCGATGTTAGCAACGTGGTCATGCCATGACATATTGCTGTTGACCGAGACACCCAGCAGCCCGATTGACGAGGATGAAGGAATGGTCGATCCTGTCATAATGATGTCAGGGCCCGCTGTATTGGCCCTCTTAGTAAACGTTGCTGCTTGGGTCTTTGCTGCATTGAACTGGACCAAATTTCGGTCGCCCCAAGTTTGAACTTTCTCCAGGTCTTGATTAATTGCTGTAATCTGCTCCTGTCTGCGGTGATGAGTCTCAGTCGCTGGTAAGGGTTTTTCTGATCTGAAGTGGGAGACAAGGGTACTGTCATCTGCAAAACTGTAAACAGGATTATTCGTTTCGACCAGCAGGTCATTAATATAGATGAGGAACAGAGTTGGTGAAAGTATTGCGCCCTGAGGCACGCCCGCGTTGATGGTGAATGTGTCCGAGATGTGTCCATCGACTGCAACATGTAGGGATCGGTTCTTAAGGAAACTGGCCAGCCAGCTGCAGAGAGAGGCGGGCAGTCCCAAGGATGGCAGTTTGTTGAGCAGTCCGCCATGCCAAACTCTGTCGAATGCCTTTGAAATATCCAACGCAATCGCTCGAGACTCTCCGTAGTTTTCAATTGCCCTACTCCATATATGAGTGACATAGGCCAATATATCTCCTGTCGATCTCTCTTTGCGAAAGCCGTATTGATTATCGCTGATTATTCTGTTGCTCTCGAGGTACTTGAGTAGTTGCTGGTTGACTACACGTTCCATGACTTTGGAGATTATTGGAAGCAAGGCAATCCGGCGATAGTTTGAGGGCGTGGTTTTCTTGCCTTTTTTTGGAACAGGTTGCACTCGAGCGACTTTCCAAGAGGATGGGTAAATCCCTTTTCTGTAAGAAAGAGAAAAAAGCCTGGAAAAAACAGGTGTTAGTTCGTTGGCGCAGTTCTTTAGCACGATGGCAGGTATTCCGTCCGATCCTGATGCCTTTTGCGTATCTAGTTCTTTAAGGATTTTGCGAATATCACGATGAGAAAACTTGACTTCTGCCATGGTGGTGTTGATGTTCGGTATAGTGGGGAGAGTCTTGCTTTGGGGCACGTCTAAGGTAGAGTGCGATGAAAACATTTTGGCGAGCATGTTTGCTTTTTCTTTGGCTGTAGTCGCCGTGATGCCACGTTCGTCCGTCAAAGGTGGGAGAGACGTTTTTGTAAAGTTGTTACTTACTGCCTTTGCCTGGAATGCCTAGTATGTGTGGTTTATTTGCCTGTAGATGTTGGTGTACCAAATTTATGTTTTTATTTAGGTCTCGTATGTTGCAGAAATCTATTTTTAATTGGTTCGGTATCTTTATTGTCTATTAAATGCTGCTCCCATGGCCTCCCAGCGCCCGGAGATCCGAATGGCAGTTTACTTCCGGAATATTTTTATCCCGGCCTTCGTGTCCATATATTCGTACTGTGGAACCCGGAACTACCAGCGCGGATGCGAAACGTGATACGGAAAAACCACTCAGCGCATCCCAGTTCTGGTGGGGTAGTCTTTCACCGGACGATGCGAGTAGGCATATGCATCTACCACCTAGGGCCGCCTCCACCAGAAGCATCGACTCAGGCTCATTTCTTTTATACTTCCTGGCCTGACAGGGGTAAGAATAGGGTTTCTTGGGTAACTCCCCAGTAATCAGCTCCAAACTTTGTACTTTGGTGTTCTTCAGCCTAGAGGAATACGATGGACCACATCCCGTGGCAACTCGGATGGCAGGGGCGTCACTCCCCGTAATCAAGTTGCTCTCACCAGTTTGACGTTCCTGCCTGCTAATACAATGCAGCCCCTCTTGTCACAGACTGTCATCGATTAGCTCCAGACTTTGTACTTCGATGTTTCCCAGCTTAGGTTAAGACGATGGGATTTGATGGACCACATCCCATGGCAACTCGGAATGGCGGGGGCGTCACTCCCCGTAATAAAACTTCTCTCACCAGTTTGACGTTCCTGTCACACTTATCGAGGAGTTATTAACTTATATAAAATGATCTCCTTGACTAGAACCTAAGAACACCCTATAAGCAAAAACAGTCGGTTCTATTAGTTCGATTGCTTAACTAAAACACGAAATCTCAATTTTCAAAAAAAATTAAATCTAGGTAAACGACTTTATGGGCAATGTTTGTCTATCTAATGACCAAAGCATCAACTTACCAAAAATTAATCACGAGATAAGATAAGATAACGATGCACTAAGATTAGGCTGAAAATAATGTGCATTCTAATTTAAAGCCAAATGTCGCGTGACGCTACGCGCTAATTGTAAGCTAGATAAAATTATTATTTACTAAACAAAGAAAAAATGAGAAACATCATAAAAAATATCGTACCTTCTGAACATACGTTCTGCTATCACGGCAGCAAGCAATATAAGATCTCCGCTGCATTTCTAAATTCTCTGGTCAAGGGGAAGTTTCTCAGAAATGACACTAGCGCACTATTACATAGTTATCCTATTCGTCACGAAGGATTGGACGGCTGATTCAAATCATGCAAACTAGCATATGAGAAATAATTGACATGTTAAAATAAGTTTTCTACTCCTGCGTTTGTATAAAAATAATCAAAATATAAATTTTTAACATTGAAAATGTTTTTGTTTTCCTATTATGTGGTATCAAATCACGAAAAAGTGCATGCTACATTTGGCACATCGCGTAATATACGTGAGAGATCGTGTTAGTCTGTTTCTGAGGACGGGATCGGTCCAAATGACAAAATAAATTAAGGCTAACTGAAACTAACCGAAAGTTGTTTGAACGACTAACCCAAACTAACCAAAAGTAACCAAAAGCACAAAAAGGGTTAAAATGAATCGAAAAAAATTAAAGTAAGTTAAACCTAATTAAAAGTAACCGAAATTTGGCGAATAACCAGCACTAACCATAAAAATTAAAATTGGTTATAACCTATCGGATCCGGTTCAAATTACTAAAACAAATTGGAACTAACTGAAACTAACCGAAAGTTGATTCAACGACTAACCGAAAGTAACCAAAAGCTCCACAAAAGGCTAAACCGTATCGGAACAGATTAAAAATATTAAAGTAAGTTAAAACTAACCAAAACAAACCGAATTTTGGCGACTAACCAAAACTATCCAAAAACATTAAATTCGATTATAACGTATCGGCGCCGCGCCGCTTGAAATGACTAAAATTAAACCTAAATGATTTTAACTAACTATTGATTGAACGAGTACATACGACGACTATCTAACCCAACCTAACCCAATCTATTCTAAACCAACCAAAAGCACCAAATATGCCTAAAATGTAACGAAAGAGATTAAAAATATTATAGTAAGTTAAAAATAACCCCAATAAACCGAATTTTGGCGACTAACCAAAATTAACCAACATACAACATATCGGAAAGTGGATTGAATTACTAACCAAAATGATCAAAAGTAACCAAAAGCACCAAAACGGCTTAAAATGCATCGAAATAGGTTACACAAAACCGGCGACTAACGAAAACTAACCAAAAACATTATATTTGTCGATAAAGGTTCAGATGAATACTTTGGTTTCTTGACAGTGAGTTTTCAAGGTGGCATCACGACACGGAAAATTTTAGTGAACGTCACGACACCGTTTATGCATAAATGATTATAACGTAACGGAACCCGCTCAAATAAGGAAGATAAATTGAGACTAAGTGAAAATAACCGAAAGTTGATTGCACGACTAAACAAAACTAACCAAATCTATTAAAATTGATTATAACGTACCGAAACCGACTGAAATGATTAAAAAATAAGTAGAGACTAAGTTGATTAGACGACTAACCAACAGTAACAGTAAGTATTAAACTTAATTATAACGTGTCGGAACCGACTCAAATGACTAAAATAAGTTGAGACTAAGTGAAACTAACCGAAAGTTGATTTGATGACTAACCAAATTTATTAAAATTGATTATAACGTATCAGAACCAGCTCAAATAAGTAAAATAAGTTGAGACTAAGAGAAACTAACCGAAAGTTGATTAGACGACTAACCAGAACTAACCAAATCTATTGAATTTGTTTATAACGTATCGGAACCGGCACAAATAACTTAAATAAGTTGAGACTAAGTGAAACTAACTGCAAGTTGATTAGACGACTAACCAAAACTAACCAAATCTATTAAAAATGATTATACCCTATTGGAACCAGCTCAAATAAGTAAAATAAGTTGAGACTAAGTGAAACTACAGACCAATAAGCCTACTCTCGCACTTATACAAGCTCCTCACTAAGATTATAACAAACCGTCTAACTAATAAACTAGACTCCTACCAGCCAGTGGGGCAGGCCGGCTTCCGCAAAGGCTACAGCACGACCGACCATATACAAACTCTTCGTTTACTGATTGAAAAGGCAAACGAATACAACATCAATATCCACTTAGCGTTTGTCGACTACAAGAAAGCTTTCGACTCAGTGGAACAATGGGCAATTATGCATTCCTTAGATAACGCCAGGGTAGACTCGAGATATACAGGACTCCTCAAATCTATATACGAAACATCAGTAATAGTAGTTAAATTAGATGAAGACCTGAAAACGGAAGAAATAAAAGTAAAAAGAGGAGTAAGACAAGGCGATACCATCTCACCCAAATTATTTACGCTGGCGTTAGAAGACGTGTTCAAGGGTCTAAACTGGGAAGGGAACGGAATTAGAATTGACGGCGAATATCTCCACCACCTGAGTTTTGCGGACGACGTGGTTCTAATAAGCGAAGACCCAGCGGAACTAAAGACTATGATCAAACAACTACACCATGCCTCTCAAAACATAGGACTCGAGGTCAACATCACAAAAATAAAAATCCTCAGCACGCAAAACATTCAACTTTCAATCGGAGGGAATAAACTCAAAATTGATAAAGAAAATCAAAAAGCAGAAATACCGCGAAGAATAGGTCAAAGTTGGGCTGCATTCAAAAAACTAGGATTTATACTCAAGAACATGGATGCCCCTATGAACCTAAAAAGGAAAGTGTACGATAGCTGCATACTTCCAGTAAATACATACGGGCTGGAAACAATGAGCCTCACAAAAAATAGCGTACATCGCCTGCAATGCACGCAGCGAGCTATAGAAAGACAAATGCTGGGGGTTAGTTTGAGAGATCATATGAGGACGAAGAGATTAGAAGAAGAACCAGAATAACGAATATAACGGAGAGAATAGCCAGATCGAAGTGGCAATGGGCAGGACACGTGGCCAGGATGGATAGCAATAGATGGACATCTAGAGTATTGAAATGGAGACCCTGGGAAAATAAACGAAAATTGGGTAGGCCAATGAAGAGATGGGCTGACGATATTAAAACCGCAGCGGGAAGAAACTGGACACAGAAAGCGCAGGATAGAGATATCTGGAAGAGACTTGAAGAGACCTATCTCCAGCAGTGGAGAAACTACGGTTTATGAAGAAGAGAAGAAGAAGAAGAAGTGAAACGAACTGGAAGTTGATTCGACGATTATCCAATACTAACCAAATTTATTAAAATTGGTTATAACGTAACGCAACTAACTCAGATGACTAAAATAAGTTGAGACTAAGTGAAACTACCAGAAAGTTGGTTCGGCGATTAACCAAGACTAACCAAATCTATTAAAATTCATTGTAACGGATCGTAACCAGTTCAAATGACTAATATAAGTTGATATTAAGTGAATCTAACCGAAAGTTGATTAGCAGACTAACCAAAATTAACAAAATCTATTAAAATTGATTATAACATATCGGAACCAGCTCAAATAAGTAAAATAAGTTGAGACTAAGTGATACAATTGAATATAACGTATCGTAACTGGTTAAAATGACGAAAATAAGCTGATACTAAGTGAAATTAACCAAATGTTGATTAGACGACTAACCAAAACTAACCAAACCTATTAAAATTGATAATTACGGATCGGAACCGACTCAAATTAATGAAAATAAAATAATTGGGACTAAATGATACTAACAGAAAGTTGATTGAACGACTAATTTAAACTAACCAAATCAATTAAAATTAATTAAAACGTATCCGAACCGGTTCAAATGACTAAAATAAGTTAAGACTAAGGGAAACTATTAGAAAGTTGATTGGACGGCTAACCAAAAGTAACCAAATCTTTTAAAATTCATTATAACGTAACGGAACCGGCTCAAATAAGTAAAACGTGTTACGACACTAGAAACTAACCGAAAATTGATTAGACGACTAACCAAAACTGACCAAATCTATTAAAATTTATTATAACGTATTGGAATTGACTGAAATGACTAAAATAAGTTGATACTAAGTGAACCTAACCGCGTAAGATCGGGGATTGAGAGACGAATCGAATGCAACCACCACTAATGTTATAAATACTGAAAACGAACTAAACTTGCGCAATCTGCTAAAAGTATTTTTTTTACATTACATTGTGTTAAGGGTGGGTGAGCGTGACTTTTAGTTTGTCACGACAGACTAGTCGTGTTTCATATCGTTATATCGAGCAATGTGAGACGAATCGAATGCAAATGGTCTTTTGCTATTTACAATCACACTTAAAACGTTTTAAATTGTAAAAAAAACGGGACTTGAAGTAATATATATTTATTTGGTATATTTTGGTAAACTAAACTTACGTAATCTAACCTGATCTCACTCAAACTTCTGTCAACTATATATTTCCACACAATTATGAGTTCTCTCAGTTCTCTCATCCTCGGTTGCATCTTTGTGAAGGGCTGTGAATTTTTCTTTAATATATCTAAATAAATGTTGTATGATACATGTTTAAAAAATGAGTTTCAAACCAACCTGTCAGGCGGTGATATCTATTATTTGTGTGTAAATAGAAAAACCAGCAGTACGGTTGAAATTCGAAAGTACAACGGGCAACGTAATTATGTCGAGCTAATACAGTCTCTTATTTTCTGTAAGATCTTTGTTTTTACGTTGTTCAACCTTAAATATTCGATACTGTTGATACCAGGTCAGTTCAATTGGCAACTTGCAACGAGGTCTAAGATAAAAAATTATTATTTATATTAGGAAAAAACATAAGAAAACTCGGTACAAAAATTATGTTACGGCATTGTTAAAATTGCCGTAATCGATTTGGATTAAAATGGATTGTATTCGATTGCTCTTCTGAATATAATCAAAAGGCTGTTATAGCATATGTAACTTGTTTTGGTCCTGTTGAATTTTTATGGAGCTTTTGATATACGGTACATAATAAAACATAATCGGTTAAAGCAAAGTATGCGCCCTTTGCCAAATGACCCTGTATATATTTTTATCGATTCCAAGACAGTAATCCTTTTCATTAAGCCATGGGCCTAAATTTTATACTAATTCTAGAAATTGGCAATGGTAAAAATTATGTAATGATTTCATTTCAGATTTTGCAAAAACTATTTGCGAACAAACTATTCAAAGATACGCAAGCAACAATTCTTAATCACACTTTTATAACTTGATAAATGCATAGAGTTTCCATAATACATTCATATCGCATAGAAAGCCGCATCCTATGTCCGACAAATAAGCCTATGCGGTGCGTAATTCTAGGGCTCATCCCGGCATATCCGGTATGTAACCAAGAATATTCAATCTCGGTTCAGGTTTCATGACACTTGTCGAGATGTAAAATGGATTATCTCTTTACGGACCTGAAATTACCATCCCCGTAAGCACGTTCTGATTACTACATTGTGGGAATATATGAGAATCAATCCCCAATGCAACGTGTTGCCGAAATAATAAGTTATGGGAATAATAAGGAACTTAAATATTTATGCAGACATTTAGATTTCAGAAAGTTTATTAATGACACACTATTTTCTAAGTTTAATCTTGAGCTTGAAAAATAATATATAAACATTCAACATAAATTATAGACAACGCGAGTGAATAGCGCATACAATTATAAACCTTAAAGTTGCAATGGTTAGCAGATTTTATGATATAAATAGTCGATCAGTTCAGCAGGCTTTTGTCTCTCACCTATTCCGCTCACCTATGGCAGTCCAGAGGGACGTAGTACATGCTCTAACCATATCCTAATCTTCAGACCCAACTCGCGAAGTGTAGTTCACAGGAAAGGGTTTCTTGAGGGATACCTGCCTAAAAAGTGCTAAAATTGAATCTACTATAGATGTGTCGAAATTCTAAATCAACTCTCTTTAAGTTATCAGTTAAAGTGCCTGAAAGTGCTGGGTTAAATTAAGGCAAACCAAGAAGGTTAAATCATTATTTCATGAAATAAACGCACCTAAACATAAATTGAAACGAAACACCCCAAGTAACACAAAAAGATTTATAAAGGTTAAACAAACGTTTATATCACCAGTTTATAGAGCAAAACGGATCGGAACCGATGTAAGATAATCAATTATATATTACTTATATGGCGGCTTTTTCTCTTAAAGGGGCCACTTTACTCAGCTATTATATAAAAGTGTAACTAAATGCTCCAAAAAAACTATTCTATAATACTTCTATATAACTCTTTTAACACGTATATATGCCTAATACAGTGTGTCCAAAAAAGTATGCAACATATGGGAAAATTCTTTATTATTGGATTCTCAGAAAATTTTATTCTTCATAAAAGTTGGTGCTTGCCCTAAAACAGTAAACGAGTATCGCAAATGTTACGTACTGCTTTTAGTGCGGACGCAAATATCATTTTTCCGAAATCGCGTCAAGAGTAAAGTACCTCAATTTATAGAGATACAGCAAAATCTTATGAGGAAAAGTTCTTCAAAATTAAAAAAGTAACCTAAATATAAAATTTGAGTTAAGTACATACATTTTTAATTTACCTTTTTTTTCTCGATTTTTTTTCTCAAACGTTACGCCATCGGTGAATGCTTTGTTCTTTTGTTATTAGTATACTTGCCAAGCAACTACAATATGTATCTAAAGTAGACACTAGTTACATAGTTGCATAATGTTTCAGTTTTTACAGAGATAAAAGCCAGTTTAGGTATCAGTGTGTTGCAAACACATTTAAACAATTTTGGTCCAAAATAATTATCCACAATAATTATTACAAAATACAATAGTTAGAATTACTGACTCAATAATAATTAATTTCATATGTCAGAGCGAAGTAAAATTATTGCTATTTATTTGTTTTTATTCCAAATGCATTGCCTACTCTTCAAGACCAAATATTTTATATGACTTTTTAGGATACTTGGGCATATTTTGCTCATTGGGTGCAAAAGATAAATAAATTATTAGTTGTTTTACATGAAATGAAAAGAGTTGGGTCTATTCATGATTTTGAGTGGAAAAAATTTTGAATCTAAAGTGTTTAAATGTGTTTGCAATACACTGATACCTAGACTGGCTATTATCTCTGGAAAAACTGCAACATTATGCAACTATGTAACTAATTTCTATCTTATATAAATTTTGAAGTTACTTGGCAAGTATACTAATAACAAAAGAACAAAACATTCTCCAGTGGCGTAACGTTCAAGAAAAAATCGAGAAAAAAAAATAAAAATTAAAAGTTGATGTACTTAACTCAAATTTCATATTTAGATTACTTTTTTAATTTGGAAGAACTGTTCCTTATAAGATTTTGCTGTATCTTTATAAATTAAGGTACTTTACTCTTGACGCGATTTTGGAAAAATGACATTTGCGCCCGCACTAAGAGCAGTACGGAAAATTTGAATTACCCATTTACTGTTTTAGGGCAAGCACCAACTTTTATCAAGAATAAAATTTTCTGAGAAACGAATAATAAAAAAGTTTCCCATATGTTGCATACTTTTTTGGACACACTGTATATAGCCACTACATAACTTCTTGAACCAAGTATAGCGCTTACAATCACCATTATAAAGAACATATAGGTAAAGAAAGCATCTATATAGTGAAGTTTAATTTGCTCTTAAATTGCAATAATGCTGTGTAAGTATTATTATATGGCGCTTATGTACCTGTTTTTAAAAAAGACATAAATGCAATTTACGCGATTAAATATGCCTTATATAACTTTAATATATTTGGAAAGAGTTACCGCCTCATAATATCTTACATATTGCAAAATGGGTACAGGAATATCTCCTACTCCACTAAAACTCAAACTCAAACAGACATTTTGATAATTACAGAGGTTGTAGGAATAGCCATTCAAAATGGCATCTACAGGATATGGAATTATTTGAAAGAGTTATGTATAAAAAGCTATTGAGGGCAGGGGAGTACTTAAAAACGACATGCCAGAAAAAATTTATTGTAATTATGTAATATTCTACCTCGAAAAATTACTACTCGCCATCAAAATATAGAAAATTGACCATTTTTATAAATTTTTAGAAATTATTTTCATAACTTTTTTTAAAAATCAATAATTTTTTAATAAATTGATTCGAAACACATGTTTTATATGAATTCTAATAATTTTGATGAATAGAATGTATTAAGTTACTGCCAAAACACAATTTTGTTTTCTAATAAAATGCCATTTCATCTATCAACATTAGATTTCAGTTAACAATATGGAGTCGCCAGCAAAAATTCTTAACATCCTGTGTAGTGGTATTTCACGACGCCATTTTGCTTAAACAGGTAATCTGTCCCTTTAAATGGCATATAAGCGTTTAGATAATCTTTATAAAGCATCTATAAAGATATCATTTGTCTGTATAAGAGAATCTTAGGCATATTTACAAAGCAAGTATATAGCTTAAAAGTCATAATGAATGTATTTATAGAACAATTAAAAAGCTACTTTATAGCAGCTCTCAAATTACGTTCTTAAACCGTTTAAAGAACTAAATTAAAGAATCAAAATATCACTTAAGCAAATTGGTAATCTGAGATTCTGCAATAACTCCATACTCCATATAGTCATAAATGAAGCACTTATAAATCATTTTTAAAGCAATTTGGATATAAAGCGCCATCCTATGTGTTACTTAGGACCTCTCTTAAAGGACTTTATTATAATACAGGGACTAAGACCTATAAACAATTCAAACGATACCTCAACCGAAAGGACTGCGCGTTGTAGTAATCGGGCATAGTGTAAACTCATTAAATCCCTGACCAATAAACGTTGTTATTGTTTTACCAAAGTGCCTTCTTTATTAACTCTTCTCATGACGTGATCGATATATAATCTGAGCTATATAACCTGCACGCCATACCAGGCTTGGCGTCACGGCATACAGGTCGTAACAGTAAAACTGTATTATACCAAGTAACGAAAGCCGTCTTATAATCAATTTAAAGTACACAGTCAATCTCAAGACCAACACAATTTTCTATACGTAATAATATTTTAACTAACTTCTTAGCTTAAAATGCATTTTAAAATCCAATTTATATGGCGAAATAGCCAACGTGCTTTAATTAAACTTTACAAATATATAACTAGAATTTATAAAAACGAAAAACTAAAAATTGACCCAAGGTACAACACTCTCCCCTACTATCTAGTATAAAAATAATATGACAGGGTCGCCTTAAAAAAAAAATAAGTTGTTTAACTATCTAACTAGTGATGGGCTTATTCGAATGAAAAATAACCTGTTATCCGGTTATTAAAATAGCCTGTATTATTCGGTTTTCATTCTACAAGTATTCGAATGAAAAATAACCTGAACCTGATACGTACGAATTCAAATACGAACACGAAGGAACATACCTCGCTGTCGCGTCGCGTCGATCCGTCGAATGATCAACGAGCAAGGAGCGGTTTTAATTTAGTTATTGAAGCAAGTTTCGATGTTTTAGCTTGAATAAAAGATGAATTTTATATTTTCAAATGTACCGGTTGGATGATGTGGAATAGTGATGGGCATAACCGAATTATTTTGATAACCGAATTATTTGTATTCAAATAATATTAATAACCGAATGATTATTTGAATAATGATTCGAATAAATTCAGGTTGGCGATCGCAGCCGGTTAGGAAGGACTAAGGAGGTTCAGCGTCATCGGCATCTTATTCGTAACTCGGAACTGTTGTAATTGTTTTATTAAGCATGTCTTAATAAATAAGTAAATAACAATAGAATACGAGTAAATATTTGATTACGCAATATTATTGAACAAAATATAATAAACAGAATTTTACGTTTTTCAATCAAAAATAATTAAACTCCAAAATATGATTCTTGGATGTGTTGATTACATGTAATGAACATAAATATTAAAAATCTACTTTGCAAAAAAGTATTTCTCTCTGGCGATGTATTTATAGTAGTACTATAATAGTACTATAATAATATTAATAATCAATAGTACATATTATATTGTTATAGTTATATTACGATTTATGTATTGCTCTATTGCTCCTATATTCTAAATTCCAATATATAACCTAAAAACTAAACAAACATTAGGTGATAATTATTTGTGTTATGTATTGGAAAGCAAGCCGCATTCATTACGAAGAAGTGTATGATAGAAATAAGAAATATGTGGGGCTGCTTGTTAATCGCATCAAAAGTGACCGCCTTTTATTTTGATTTTTTAAAGATGTCAACAAATTGCTGTATTTGCACTTTTTAGGCGTTCAGGCGCCGAAAATTGGATATTTTTTTATGTCAGGTACGCAATAAAAGTAAATTATGTAATCTTAACTTAATATTAGCTAGTTTTCAACCCCCCAAGTACGGCTTCCGCATTCCACAT
>MU182303.1:141738-173261 GCA_016904865.1 Pissodes strobi
TCTATGCCCTCGGCAAGAATTTTTCGATTGAGTGCTATTTGTATGCAGATTATAAGGCCCTCGGCCTATGCACTATCTAACTCAATCTAACCAACTCTTTGTGGGGAAGTCAAATGTTTAGGTCCTCGACCATAAGCTTAAGTAATTAATAATTTATAATAAGAATAAAAATAACAATTTTTTGTATTGCGAAGCCCTCGGCCGGGACGTATTCCTTTTCTATTGCCCTCGGCAAGAAAAAAAATCGATCGAGTGCTATTCGTACGCAAATTACAAGGCCCTCGGCCTATGTACTTTAATTTCTATTTCTCTCAGTTAGGTCAACGTATTGTGCCTTAATGAAAAACTGCAAGAATATAAATTTAATAAGCCCTCGGCTGTTATGCAAGGTTTTTTAATTATTCTAATTACTTAAAATAGTCTAGTTGTAATTAGTGAGCTTACGTAAACAAATTAAAGACCGAAAATTAAAATTGATTATGTTCTACTAAATGAAATCCAGCTATTTTATTATTAATCTCATGTCTAAACTTTACATTTCCCGTACTCGGTACAGACTACTTCTTTTTACCTCTCTATACCCTAGCTAATCTGGCCCCGGGACCTACTACTTTTTGCACTACTCAGTTTTTTGGTTTTCGTGAAACCCGATATTATACTTGTTTTTTTTTGTGACATCAAACCGCCCAGATAGCAATCTCTGTTTAGCCACATACATTTGTATTATATATATTATCTTTTAACAAAACCTAATCTTACACAAATCTCAATACAACTTATTAACTGTAGATTGTATCATTGTACGTAGCTATTTGGCCCTCGGCATACTATATAGGAAATTGATTAACCTAAACAAGCATAAACGAAACCCAAAACCAACTAATCAACGACCATTTATTGTTCGTAAATATTAGGTCATCGGAGTAGTTCTATATAGACAATTTATTAACACTTACTTGAGGAACTGGACAATATATTTTCCCTTCTTTTCGACATTTTATTTCACAAACACAAAACAAAACACGATTTTTGAACGTATTCGAAGGATACGGAAAACAGAATGAGTAAGCATCGAAGTGCGATAGCAGACTCGGGTTGAGGATAAAAAACTTTATGCTTTAAAAACGTATCGATGGGTATGATGATTCAGAAACTACAATGTAATGTAATCATATCGGAAGACAAGCGATGGAAAATTTATTTTCGTTTATTATAGGCTACAGTCAGCAAGAAAAACTTAACATATTCACGACAGAAAGCATATTAAAAGTGCGATTTTCAATCGCCAATAGCTCAAAAACAGTTGGGCTAAGGTATAACCTACAGTACCCGAAATATACTCAAAATTTTACACAGATCAAGAACATGTAACAATATATAAGGTACTAAAACTAAGAAAAAGGTATCTATTGGTTAAAATCTCGTCAATAGCCCTGTACATTTGCAAGCAGTTCGATTGGAATATTTTTGTGTACAGTAGAATAATTTATATGCTTATGATATGATATGAATTCTGTGTCGATATATCTATGAATTTTATTGTCTTCTTTGCCAATAAAGTGGACCGCAAAACTTTGTACTAATCGATACACTATTTATCAGAGAAACTTTCCGATATTCCTACATGGCCATCAACTTTCTTAAATTCAATAAAAGAATTCCGAAGATTTCTGACTGGTAATTAATAAAGTTTTAAATTAATTGATTATTCCATTCGCTAATTGAACTGCTCGTCTGGGAATTTTCAGGCACACTTGATAAAATTTAATTTTAGGTTTTAGGTTAAAAGTTTTGAGCGATTAAATCCGATACGCAATTTGCTAATTGAAAATCCATTAGTAGATTTTTATAAATATCCATTTATAACCGGATTTATAAGAAATTGAATTACATTTTGTTATATTGTAAAAATATTGGATTTTCCTAAAATGTTTAAGGTTAACGAATTACCCGCCTACTGGAAAAACCGACTCTTATTTTATTCCAGACGTTTTATAAAACCGATCGACAGTTATGAAAACTGTCTTTTATTATTTTCTTTTCTTTTCATATTGACAGCAATATCCATGTATACATGGGGCATATATAGTCAGAAAGTAAATTCCACATACACCCTCTTAAATTTCGAGCCATTTTAAATATGGCAGTGACATTTCTTATCAATAGGCAAAATAATATCTGCATCCTGCCAATATATTTTTGCCATATAGCAAATCTTGTAAATTAATTTTAATGCTCTAGACAAACAATGATTTGTAGGTGATATTTTTCAATGATGAATCACTGTTTTATGTCTCATCTCGTCAGCATATCTTCCCTTTTCACGTATTTTCTGTATCGCGCTTCGCACTAAATAGACCTACTGTACGTGAGGGCACATTAAAATGAACTGATGGATGTGACTCTGTGCGCTGATAGGCCATAAAATGAGACTTATCATTATTACCATTGAAGGACGGAGATGCGAAGAATAATATATTTTTGCCATATAATAAATATTGTAAATTAAATTTAATGTTCTAGACAAACAGTGATTTGTAGATGATATTTTGATCACAATATTTTAATTCAAAAGCATTTAATTACCTAAAAATTATGAATTACTGTCTTACGCATTTTAAATCGTAAGCATAGCTTCCCTTTCCACGTATTTTCGATATCGCACTTCGCACTAAATACACTTACTGCACCTGACGGCATAAAAAAATGAACTGATGGATGTGGCTTGGGCCGGGTCGAGTCGGGCTGTTTGTTTATTTAACATATTCCTTAGAGTCTGTGAGCTGATAGACCATAAAATGAGACCTACCATTATTATCATAGAAGGACCGAGATACGAAAAATAACATATTTTTGCTATATAACAAGTCTTGTAAATTCATTTTATTGCTATAGACAAAGAATGATTTTTAGGTGATATTTTGATAACTATAATATTATAATTCAAAAAAATTTAATTACCGAAAAATGATGAATAATAATAATAATAATAATAATAATAATAATAATAATAATAATAAATGCTTATTTATTTAGCCAATTGTACAATTTAAAATCTTAAATACACAAACACATATAAATGTAAATAAACAAACAGTTATCCACAAAAGGAAGCCCTTGTTAGTGGTCACTATCTTATATTTTTAACTCGTCAGCATATCTTCCTTTTCCACGTATTAACCGGAACTTTTACACCTCCGGTTAAATTCATAGTTACTATCATTCGATAGCTTATGAAAACCCAAGATAGGAATGTGCAAACCGTTTTCTTTGGTCTCGTGCGGTTTAGATTTTAGAGCCTGTCAAAGTGTCAAAATGTCCGACTTTCAACTGTCAATATTTGGTAAACAGCTAAAGATAGGTAAAGGATATTATACACAAAATGTGTTTAGATTTTTCTAGAGAGTCCAAAAATGTATAGAGTGTTTCATTTAAAAAAAATGTCTAAGTGACCCCTAGCACTTTTATTTGATGTCCAATTGTTTTTTGCTGAACATATCCGAATTCGTGGAAGAAAATTACATAAGTTGGCTATTTCAGTTTTTTTTTATAAAAGTACAGGGAAAGTCAAAAAATCGCATTGTCTAGTCCTCGTTGGATAACCCTGTACATCATTCAAGTATATAGTAGAGGCTATTATATTAATAATGATGGCGACCCTTAACTCAATATCAGAAAACTATCGACTTAGCTATGTTTTGCACTAATCCCTTCAATTAATCATCATCAAATATATTAAGTTCAATTTATTCACGGCAGTGTGTGTATTTGTGTTTCATCACGTAAAAATTAATGTATTTCCATTATTCCTTAGAAACTAGACATAATTCTATTCAATCAATCAATCAATCAATCAATCAATCTCTTTATCTATAAAGAAATGCATCAACAGCGGCGTATTTAGATAAATGGCGTCATAATATAAGATATAAACTATATCTACGAAAATCTAAAAACAATGCTTATTTACATTAACCTAGTCTAAAATATCTAATAACATTATTTTTTTTAAATGCACATATAAAGACATATATAACTCTATGATAAACAGTCACAACACAAATTTTCAATCAAATACAGCTTAAAGATTACTGGGCGATGACAAAAACTCAGCCACAGTGTAGGGTTCATAGTCAACAACATGCCGCAAAAAAAAACCGTCCTTATAGCCTTTCAAGCCTGAAATCTGCCTTATGGATTTGGGCAATGCATTATAATATTTGATACAACAGGACATGGGGCTACGCTCAGACTGTGTGAGTCTATGCGCAGGATAATTTAGATCATGTAACCTGGTGTTGTGGCTATGATTTGGTAAATATTGCCCAAACAATAGCTTATCCCTTTGCACAAACATCAAACACTCAAAGATATGCAGCCCACTCAAATTAAGCAAACCATGTTCTCGAAAGGCTCCCCGGCATGATTCTTACCAACCCATATCCAGAATTAACCCTTTTTTTATTAAAAATATCTTCTCAGCACCCAGTGTATTTCCCCAAAAGATGACCCCAAATCTAAGAATTGCTTCAAAGTTTGCATGATGAGACACAAGTAGTGTTTTCTTGTCAAGGTAATTCTTTAATATTCTTAGCAAATAGCAAACTCCATTTACCTTTCCCGAAGCATCCTCAATTTCTTTTTTCCAATTTAGATGGCAATCGACAAATATACCCAAAAATTTTGCTTCAGGTGAAAATGACACCTCTTGATCCAAGAACTCAGCATGTTCTGGGCACTGGGTTGTTCTAAATATGACAAAACATGATATTTTGGCATTTAGAATGAGATTAAACCATGCTTTTGCCTGTAAGAGACTTTCCCTGCTCAACTGTAACACTTCCTGAACAGTGGGTGCTATTGCTAATATATTAGTGTCATCAGCTTAATTTATCAAAGCTACTCTTCGCTTAGTTATAGTTATATTGAAGCGCAAGTTATTTATATCCCACACAAGAAGTCTGGGTCCAAGTACACTACCCTGCGGCACACCCATCTCAAGGAAGCCCTCATCAGAAAAATAGTCAGACCCACCCTGCTTTATGACAACTCTTTGTGTACGATTCTGCAAGTAAGACTGGAGCCACTGCAATGGGCACCTCTTATTCCATAGCATTCAGGCTTATAAAGTAAAAAAGAATGATCGAGACAGTCAAATGCTTTTGACAAGTCTAGGAAAGAGCCAACCGCTTCATCTCCCCTCTCAAAACCAGCCACAATCTCAGTCACAAAATCGTAAAAAACCTTTCTTCTGAAGAAATTATATTAATCAAGAGCTCATTGCCTTTTCAAATACTTTAGGAAATGAAGATAAAAGGCTTATACGTCTATAGCTTTCAGGGAGTGTTGGATCACCCTTTTCAAATAGTGGTCTAACTAAAGCTGCCTTCAACCTATCAGATTTTAAAAAATTGTCTAGAATAAAGGTGCTGAAAGGTCATATTTACATTATTTAATAATATTTGACGAAATTTCATCCATACCTGAACTTGTTTTGTTTTCTATTTCACTAATTATGTTAAAAACTTCCAAATTGCTTACTGGATACAAAAATATTGATTCATTAGAGTGCGGAACATTTGAAACAAACTGTGTGGACCGTGCCCCAGTTAGGTTACCAAGTAATCTAGGAGCTGCATTGTTCAAGAAATCATTAAGAGAGTTACGCACTTGTTGTGGTTCACCCGGAATATCCATACTAAGCTTACATTGTGGTTTACCAATAACCTCATTCATTATCTGCCAAGAAGATTTACTTTTGTTGTCACTACTCTCAATTTTTCTTGAATAAAAATATTTCCTAGCAGCCTGCAAAATTCTGTTATATCTAATTTTAGTTGTTCTGTACTGTCCTTTATACCTATCATTAACTCTACTTAGAACTAATAACAAATATAGCCGCTCTTTACATTGGGCTAGTTTTGGTAAAATTCTTTATTATGCCCATGTAACCTGATTTTTCTTATAGGGAAACAAAATTAAAATATATAAATATTATAAATAACTTTTCCAGTGTTCCGATATGGCCAATGCTAGACAGCTTTCTTCATTTACCAAGGCTTGTAACTGGTCAAGGCAGGTTCCAATGGAACGTGTGATGGATCTCATGACTAGATTTTGAGACTTCTGTCCTTGGTTCGTTTGTTCCGGGGGCACCAGGCTCATTAGGTTTAAAAAAATATTTACACAGATCCCCTCAGGCCAAAAATTGGCATTTAGAACGGTTGATTTTGCTTCAAATGGTATACCAACTTTAAAGGAACTATATCTTTGTCTAGATTTAGTCCTTACTATTTGCCATTCACAGGTTTCTATGTCATTGCTCCTAAGATATTCAAGAATTTCTGTATCCTTTGTATTGACTCACAAGCGAGAAACAAACAAACAAGCCACATTGGAAGCCTCAAACACTTTTAAGCTGCCTTCTATTTAGTTTGTGGCTGGGCTTATGCTCTTCTGTGGAATCACTTCTTTTGTTATATCCCCTCTTTTTTTGTGTCATCTATCCCTCATCTGCTTCATCTTCAGCAATGGAAATGATTTCATCAGGGTCCATTCTGACCCTGTTATTGTTATTGTTTTTGTTATTGTTTTTGATTTGCTTTTAGTAGGGCTAGGTTGGTTTTCCTTGTTTGTTTTTTTTTATTCCGTCACCAGCGGCGGTTTCATGAACGTGCGCTACAACTTCAATCAAATTGACGTCACGATTCCTTATTATTGTCGTTTAATAAATATGTCAACTAATCGTGATTAAGGAATAATTATAACCATCCATTAGCATATTGCATTATAACATGCCATATCAAATCTATATGATTATTAGATTAATTTCTATAACTTCTGGACGTGCCTTTATAGCCGATGAATACTTCATAGAAAGGAAAGTCTGAAAAATTTCCATTTAAATAGATCTTCCCTGAGCGTAATGTTTTCTATGGCAGGTAGTTTTATAAATTTTATATAAAATTTTACTCTGCATTACCAACATATTTTTGCACGAGATAAAAGGCATACGAAGTTTGCCATTTTAAATCATGCCGCTGATATATCTTTACTCCTATTTCCTCATGTATAAGTTTAAAGGAGAATATAGCCGGATAATTCTGCATTTGCATTGCATTTTCCATATATCTTTTTAGCTTGAAAATTCGCTTATTGATAAAAATAATTCCTACATATACAAAATGCCTTGAAGACCATATAAAGGATTGGATAAGATGTTGTAAAAAAGTGTTACTGGAAATTCACAACGGTCGTTATTATTTGTATTCCTTTCTTTAAAATAGGTGGTATTTTTGTTAATAAAATATTGCAAAACAATCGGACTACCAGAAATATGTCCTGGCATGACCACGTTGCTAACATCGCAAAATCAGCCTCGCAGATGCTTGGTGCGCTATCTGGCAACAAAAATCTGTATACACCGCAGCAACTACTCTTGCTCTACAAAGCGCAAGTAAGACCGTGCTTAGAATATTGCTCACACATCTGGAGAACCGCACCGAAGCACACCCTAAAGCTGCTGAATTACCTTCAGGCGAGAGCTGTGCATCTCGTCGGCAACCCGGAGTTGACCCGGGATGTGGGTAGGCTGGGATACTGCAGATATGTGGCCGATATCCCTGTTTAATAGATATTTTCACGGCAAATGTTCCCAGGATTTGACACGCCTCAACCCGCCTTCAGCAACGCCTCTCAGACAGTCACGACAGACGTTAAGAGCACACCCGTTCATTGTACAACTGGAGACATCTAGAACATCGCTTTACAAGGACTCCTTTGTCTGGCGCACTGCATCGCTGTGGAACTCACTCCCAGCACATCTGTTTCCCCCTAATTACAAGAACCGCGTCAATCAACATCTTCGCACACACACCGCTTGTCAAGTGCCATAGGGTCTCCCTTTAGTGTGTGTCATTGCCATAAAAAATACCATGTAAGTAGCTAGTTGGAGCTCCTAATATTTCGTCCCTTAAAATAATGTCAATTATAATAATTATCGTATTCCTCTTTACGAAAACCGTAATCCGTTTTGAAGATCCCCTTGTTTAGTAAGAGCGCGAAAAAGCAAAATAATATTTATCGCATTGAATAAGCCAGAAAATAAACATGATATATTGAATATCCTGAAGGACTGTCGTCTTGGTAACACACGCCGGGCTTGTAATTAATGAGTTTCTTGGCTGACACTTCCCGTAAAATACCATCCAGGCTTGTTAGTATAACGAGGGTATAAAATCAATTTTTCAACTTTTTTTTAACTTTTAGTCGGGCTGTACAAACTTTTTACAGATTTGTATCATATAAAAGATGTAAGATGAAAATTTATTTTTCGTTCGCGCTTTTATCTGAAAAGACTAGTTTTAACGAAAAAATACAAAATATAACACGATGAAAGGTCCACTACTAATAAATGTGCTGATTACTATCTTTTAATATGCTGCAGAATATATTGATATTCTCTTAAGTACTTGGGGTTAGCGGATGGTCAAAATTAAACTGAATAAACCTAATTGCATTAACAATTGCAAGAGATATACTTTTCAGTTTAGAGTCAAATAGTAGGTTGTTGAAATATTAGTAGATATTTACGATACAAGTGAGGTAAGAGCGTTATTTGCATAGGCGAGTGGAAGTTATTTGTTCTACAGTTTTTAAATTTAATTAAAATATTATAAGAGAAACGTTTTGTGTGAAAGGAGTGTAAAGGCAAAAACTACTTTTAAAGAAAATATTTGGGGATCTAAATTCTAGTGGGAATATATTTTTTAATGAAATGTATGGGTATAAAGTTGACCGCTAGTTAGGGGATGTGTAACAATTTTAAGTGGGAATGAATGGTACACTATTTTACATGCTGTGTATAGTGATAACTTTCCTTTTAAAATTATTTAATTTTTGGTTTTTTGAGGAAAATCGATGATAGGTCTTACATTAATCAATGGAGGAGAATATTTTCCTTAATTGTGTAAAATGTAAGGAAGATCCGGATTTGCGCTAAATTGGAAAAAATGTGGTATCGTGATACAAAATGATCTATATGTTTGTATATTTTGCAGACAAGCAGTTTATATATATTATATTTTAAAATAAATCTAATGAAAGGTTATTGATGACAAATGACTCTGGAAATTTAAAATTCGAAAATGTTTTCTTTCCGCTGATAGTGATTTCGTCAACGTCATCGGTGTTAACATCAACTATAATGACTTCAAAAATGTCATTTGATATAACTTTGATATTTTCGTTTGCCGCCCGACTACATTAACTATTTTACCAATAACTTAGACAAGCTGTAACGGGATTCGTTACCATAGCGACCCCCAAAAGATTATACCATCAGGCATCTGCGTTTCAGTTGATTTGTTGTTACCCGTGGTATGCGTTTTCTATTAAAAGTTTGTTTTTGTATTCAATTTCTTTTACTACCATACTAGGTAGCTATATTTCTCCTGTCGGTTTTGACATTAAATCTTTCTCACTGCACATCAATCCTGTTAAATCGATTAATTTATCCCGCATAATACTTCACTTCAACATAACTTTAAAATGGGGAACATTTAGTGAACATGCACAGAAAAAGAGAAGGAAATGAAATTTGTAACGCAAAATGTTTTGTTGAGGAAACACCCCAACAAGTTGTCATGGACCGATTTGGCTATCGTATATCGAAGCGTAAATAACCTTAGAACTCGTCTCCGTTTCTATCGCTTCAAACGCAATTATATTTATTAGCGAAAATCCCTCGTATATTCCGTCCTGCTTCGTTCCGACGATATTCTGATCGAGACAATTAAAGATAAAATTTGCGTCGCTAAACAAATTTCAATTTTGAACGGATTGAATTTCACGCGTACGGGTCTCGAGGTTAAGGAAAATATCCGTTTCCGAAAGCGTATCATGGCCTGAAATCTTCAACCTATTGCACAATGTTGGGACTTATTGATTTTTGCGTGTTGAATTTTGATTGGTTACTAATTTTTGGTTGCGATGCGTAGTTGTTGTTAGTCATAATTTCGGTACCGGGTGGTGGAAAGATTATTCCACGTTAAATGTGACATATGTTGACCGTGTGATGTGTGGATACATTTCTATTGGTCGGTTGTAATTTTTAGCAGGGAGAATTTCGGAGGAAGTTCCTTTGATTCCGGAAAGTGTCGCGCAGGTCACTCTACGTTCGTTTGCCTTTCAACGTGGTTTGGTGTCAGTAGGAAGTGTGATTTAGTTTTCCTTTTGTGGGATTTTCCAATCTACCCAGTTTTTTGAGGTTCAAGCCTGTACCTTACCTTTAAATAGTTTGTTGTTTGGTGCCTGAAAATCATTTCGTAACGGGATTTAGTACTGCTTTTTGTCAGGTGAGTTGACTTCGTTTTATTGTGAGTGTCGATCATTTTGTGGAGCCATGTGGATTGACTCTAATGCTTTTAATTTCCCTTACAGAGGCATTTTCTTCCATCTATTGAGGCAGCCTGGTAATTCCAGCCTTAAGCAACCGACATACCCTTTTCACAGGTAAAGAAATTGACTATTTCCCTCTGATTTTTTCCCCTTGATAATTTATTTTAATTGCTTTGAGTTGAGTGTTTTTTTATTGAGTATGAGTTATATGCGGAACCTTGAATATATTCATGTTTCGCAGGGTTCTACCGACGGGGTACTTCCACCGTCAGGTGTACTTCTACTTTTCAGTTCAACTACGCCTAACTAAGAGTCAAGTCTTTGGCTGGTCTTTCTTAACCGGGTTAACTACATGTAGAGTCATCCCTTCCTTCCTTCTATCCTTCTTCGGTTGAGGAAGTAGCTGATTTCTGTGATCAGTCTCTACTGGAGCAGCTGTCTTCGGATTGTAAGAAATCTGTTAGAGTCGTTAATTTTTACCTTTCTACCAAACATAATTGTAACTTTTCTTTATTAAATGAGGTATATCTTTCTAAGGAACATTCTGTTTGCCTCATGTTTTTTTAACTAAAAGTTTGCTTGATTGCTTTTAACTTACAACAAGTCTAATTTCGGACTGAATATTAATATATCGGGTCAACTGTGTTAGCTAAAACATGCTAGTTTTCTCTTATTGAACTTTCAATTAACTAAGTTCAATAACGTTATAAGTTGTTTTTTTTCACCCAGTCATTAAATTTTAGATACCTGTATTTAGAGTCCTACTATATCGATATTGCGGCCTAGTGGACTTTGTGTTATTCGTTAGATTATCTTTTTTTTACTAACTTTTGGAAACAAACTCCGCCATAAGTAAGCTATCCTAGACTTGGAGTACTTGCGTTTAATTAAAAACGTTTTTATTCTTTAAGGTTTGATGGATTGCTTGTTTCTATAACGCTTAGTTATACTGGTCAGTGTAATTACCCGGCTTGTAACCGATACCTATAAATATATAACTAGTTGGTAGCATAACACCGTGTAAACGAATCATGATTTGGTGTTTTTTGCGACTTTAAGTGATTATTTATTTGCGGATATTGGATTTTTTCTTATTAAGAGTGCTTATTTAAGGTTGCACAAATTATATATAAATTGTTTTATAGCGTTATTTCCGAAAATAGGTTCTCTTTAGCTATACGTCAACAATAGATTGATTCAGACGTTTAAATTCTCTGCACAGTAAATATTTCGAGCATTCTTAGGCAAATCATTTGTTTCTTTTCGTGAAGTAACCAAGTAAAGTTAATCGCCTTCTTCTTTACTTATAGTCGTTATTGTCTGGCACAGCCGAGTGTACCGGGGTACCAGGATTATTAGTAGTTTTTTGTTCTGATTTACTTGACATTTCAACTCAGTAGTTTTTTATCTTTATAATACGATTATAATCAACCACCTCTCTTTGGTAATAAACCGATTCTTTGTTTGTCTATCTACCTATTTTATTTGATTAGCTTTTGACTTCAATGTTTCATAGGAGGGAGCCGCTAAAGTAAGAATCTGATTTTTATTATTACTTGCGCGCAATAATTGAAACGTTCTGGATTTACTTTTGATTACTGTTTGAGTATTTCTTTGTCACTGACTTTAGTTTTTTAGTGTTAATATTCGAGTATTTGCTTATTACTGACTTTGATTTTGATTAATTTTTGAGTAATTATTTCTCTACTGTTAACACTGATAAATTTCTGGCATTTAAATCGGATCTAATTTTCTAACTTATTTCTGTTGTTTTATTGATCGATTTTCTGGATGGAAAAAAATACCAAATATTTGGTTATCTTTTATTTTGTCGCGAAGCTTAAGCTAAAACGAGTTTAATATTTCAACTTTGGGGTATTTCTCGCCTGTGCCATCTACAAGCCCGTGGCACCTTAAATAAATAAAACCCACCCCTACTCTCTGACATTTGAGCTAGGGCCTAATTTGTACGCTCGGCGACAACTCGTTCTAGCCTACGCATCGACACTCGTAAATTCATAAAGTTTTAATTTTAAATTCTCCGACTTTAAATTTTTCTTTTAATTTGAAATTATTCACTCTCGGTTCCTTCTAAGCTGGAGTGAAGGTTTTGCGCCTATTAGAAGGACAGCAAAAGCGTAACAAAGTGTATTAACTTATCGTTTTTCACCGTATAGTTTTTGTGATAACATCTTGTATGTTCGTAGTATGATTGAGCCATAATTAAAACCCAAATAGATTTATTTCACCCCATACAAACCACAATTTATGCATTGAAAGCATCGTACTTCAGTTAATCCTTAGTCCAAACCTGGATGGTCTGTAGATTCCATTATATAAAATAATCTCTAAAAATATAGCTAGTTGTCACTCTCCGTCAAGGAAAACGTTTTTAAACATTTAAATTTAATATATCTTTGTCTCCGTCAAGAAAAAACATGCTTATACCCTCTCAAATGGATTCCGCATCCGCGTTAATTCCCGCTCAGTTCTCCCTGCCGCTAAAAAAAGTTGAAGATTGAAGTTAAAAAAGTGCAGTACGAGCACTCGACTAGTTAACATCTGCCTATGTCCAGTTCTCGTTGCGCCAAGGTATTGGATCGTTTTCTCATTGGTTTGCACAGATATTTAGGAAATATCTCGCGTGCTCTGAGTTATTCTTTTCCAATATGGATTAGGGACTCTTCTGAGCGTTTTAGACGAATTTTCTTAAGACTTAGAAGCTATAGCATCTCTCCCGTTGATGCCGATAGAAGTTAAAAGGGCGGTTGGAGAATTGTAGTAAGACAGATCAATTCCTGTACTCAAAAGTAGAATCAAGTTTTGAAGTCTTGTATCTCCCTGGTAAAGTTAAATTGAGAGAATTGTAGAAGTAAAGTGACAAGGTATTGAGTGGGGGTGAGATAGTTAAAATAAAAGAACGTTTTATTAAATTCGGGAAATAAAAGAGTTCGGGTTGATTAAATATAATCTAGAGTTTTTGTTAGATATTTACTAATATTTATTCTGATTTAAATTGTGAGCGGATGAATGGATGAAAGCAGTTAGAAAACATTTTATTTATTGTTCATAATTAATGTAAAATAAATGCTGCATTATTAAAGTACTTAATACTTTAATAAAGAAATAATCTACTCTCAATTCACACCCTATGAATGAAATCCCACCTACTTATTTTAAAACAGTTCGCTAACTAAAGTGGTCAATTAAAAGTTAATTACCATCCCTTCCTTTATGGTCATAAATTATTTAATAATAATTGTTTATAACGACCACATTTCATATATTTTAAATTTAAATTAAAGATTTAAATTAAACAAATTTGACGGTTAAAGAACGTAACAGAAAACTAAAAAAGACGGCAAAGATCATTCTAAAGATAGCAAAAAGAACTAAATTAATTTAAAAAGAAATAACCTTCGATCTCATACGAAATTCAAGAACATTACCTTAAAAATTGTTTTCCATTTGTTAATTTTTATTGAATAGTTTGATAGTCTTCTTTTTATGAAAAATTTTAATTAGGCTTGTTTTCAAAGCTTTTATGAAAAGCGAGCAAATATTTGAATGATAAGTTAAATAACAAACAGTTTATACAAATACCCTTTATTGTGCATAAATATTAATGAATTTTAATTTTAAAATAGGCATGTATATTTTTAAAATGATCTAAAAAGAAATTGAGTATTATATACCTTTTTTTGTTTGATTGGCGATCGGCACCAGACTTTCTACCATTCCTACCCTTTTAATCACAAAAATGTTTTGGAAACTTGTAGCAGCCTTTGTCTAAAAACCACTACACTTAAATAGATTCGAGCAATCACTACATTTGGTTCAAAAAAGTAGCAAATTTCACATGAAAGTAGCTTCACTTTCATTCTAGTTATGATGCATAATTCCAAAACCAATTTTCTGACATGCATTTTCCAAAAATAATGAAAATATCGATCTGGCTAAGTAAGAGCAGTAACACCGCATCGAGGTACTAGCAAATTCTATTTAACTTAAAGTACCTATAAGGCAATGCATTTTTGTCATACCAATGAGTCGTGCCATTATTTACAGATTCTAAAATCATTGTTAATAAAACGGACTTATATCCTTAAGCCCTGAAAATGTGTAGCCTTAAACCAACACAAAATTCTATCAATCTTATAGTTCAACCTTCTTGTAATAGTTTTATTTTAATAGTGTACAGACGGTCGTAACAGTTGTTTACTATACGATAAAGGGAAAAGAGGTTCAAGTTAAAAATACTTACGATCAGTTCCATAGAGGTTTGACCATAGAAGAAACTCTTCATCTCTTACCTACAACAAGGAAAATATCATATATAGATAGATATGCTATTTTACAACATGTGCAAATAATGTATTTTTATGATATTTTTTATAGGGTAAACTACCCAATGATTGGCAAAGCTGTGAGTTTATGTTGATATTCTTTCAAACACAGGTACTGAAAAATATTTTCTCACAATTTTTTATACTACAAACAATAATTTTATTAGTAAATACTAAAATTTTTGTTTATATAATAAACAGTAACAATATGTTTATAAAAATAATGAAAAATTAGGATGTTTCTATTCATTGGCCCTTGACTGGTAGTGGCAAATTACAATTAATGGCACTGGCTATGCTGACTTATTTTTTAGGAAATGCCGATCTATGAAAGGAAATACAGTTTTTTTCTATAAACTATTAATTATTATAAACATTATGATAACTATTTTATAGAATAAATCTAGGTATTAAGCATATTTTCATTATTTAGTATTTTTAAAATCTTGTTGCATTCTTCGGAAATATTTTTTCTATTCGGCGAGGTAAATGTAATGAGATGAAGAAAGAGCTCAGGGATTATAAACCATACTGGAGTACGCACGCGTCAGTCGAAAATACAAATATTTTTAAAGTTGTTTTTTCCTTGATATTTGGCATGCCTTAGGTTAGTTTGGATTAGTTCCACTCAGTTGCGCCCCCGGAGCGAGCGAAGCGAGCGGAAGGCCATGCCAATAATAATTAGATATTCTAAAATAATAAACAAACGCTCTGAGTCCCGCCCAATTGTGAGAATGGCTTATAACCCTTAATCGATAGAAGCGAGTATAGTTTATACCAGTTTTGTTTGTAATGATACAAAATCCGGTAGGGCGATATTTGCCATTTACTGATCGATTTCTGGTGTCGATACTCTCGCTACCTTACTTCCAAGTACAATCCACCAGTATCGAGAAATGCTGTTTCGAGCCGCTCGAAGGATGACTCCGTTTGAAGCGCCCTCTTGACAGATATGGTATATATTCTTTGTGAGAACTGATGCGCCCTTCTCGTCCAGACACTGAAGGCGAGCAGACCGTTGGAGCACCGAAAATTATCGTTGTTATTTTTGACCATCAGTTCTGAATACCGCCTGATTGTGTAGTTGAATTAATTGGCAAATGAGCTAGTATGTGCCTTTTCTAAAATTATCGGCCATATTGCTTAAAAACGATGTGTGACCAATAGTGAGGTTACCCTTCCTATAAAAAAAGGTTTGATACATGTTAAGGATGCCTATAATGGATGGTTAAAATTATTTATAATTTAATTAGGGTTTTTCTGTGTGACAGAATTTCCTTCTTGGGGCTGAACGTCCGTCAGCGACCTTTTCTATTCCGACCTAGAAAGTTCTCGATTCCATTTAGCAGGCCAGATGCCCTTTGTCGAGGTAATACGACCACATGGTGGAGCTTTAGCTTCGCAGAAAACGCCGGTGGATTCCATCTCTGCAAATGTACTAGATACAAGTAGGAGCTACCTTTTTTTATTAATGACCTTTATTATCTCTATTGTCGTTTGGTTTACTGCATTTACCATTAAATTACTGTAGGTCGTCTGCTTACATATATCGTTGCTTTTTATTTTCATTAATGAACTGACTGTTAAATGACTGTAGGTCGTTCACTTTCTATATCGCAGCTATTACCGTTATTTTTCGTTTGGTTTACTGATCTTACCGTCTTTGCTTGTCGAACTTACCGATAATCAGATGTAGGTTATCTATTATCGTATATCATATCTATTTTTGTCTCTTATCATAATTGTTTTAGAGATACTGGTTTATCCTCTGTGATATTTTCTCGAGTAGAAAAATCATTTTGCTAATGTTGTGATGATAATTCATTGATTTATTTTTACTGTAATTGGGTGTATGCCTCATGACATTAATTTGTTTCACATAACTGCAACTTGTAACTTTAATTCTTCACCTTGATACCGGTATCGAACTGAGCTCATTTCGTTTATACCTGTAGTTATATACCGGCTATATATGCATATTTACTTCACTGGTTATCTTATTGGTTTAGTATATACAGTGCGTCCGTAAAGTATGGAATAAATTCATTATCTCGTAAACCACAATTTTAAAAAAAATCGCTCCGACCCGTCGATTTTGTTTTTCGATCGTGCATATTCTGACATAAAATGTAGATATACAGGGTGTTCCAAATTAGAGTGACAGAAAAAATATTTTTTTATTAAATAGAACCCCCTGTATCTTATTGCATATTTGGATTTTGCGGAGAATTCTAGACATATTTCATGAATAATGTCCTATACCTATCTCCAACTGTTTTTGAAATATTGACAGTTGAAAATCGACCATTTGCCAAATTTGACAGCCTGTAAAATCTAAACGGCTAAAGATAGAGCAAAATGGTTTGCACTTTCCTGTCTTGGTTTTTCATAAGCTATCGTTTGACACTAACCTTATATTTAATCACAGGTTAAGAAATTCCGGTTAAATTTAACCTCTGGTTAAATCTAAAGTTAGTGTCAAACGATAGCTTATGAAAAACCAAGATAGGAAAGTGCAAACTATTTTGCTCTATCTTTAGTCGTTTAGATTTTACAGGCTGTCAAACTTGGTAAATGGTCGATTTTCAACTGTCAATATTTCAAAAACAGTTGGAGATAGGTATAGGACATTATTCATGAAATATGTCTAGAATTCTCCGCAAAATCCAAATATGCAATAATATACAGGGGGTTCCATTTAATAAAAAAAAAATATTTTTTCAGTCACTCGAATTTGGAAAACCCTGTATATTTACATTTTATGTAAGAATATACACGACCGAAAAAGAAAATCGACGGGTCCGAGCGATTTAAAAAAAAAAATTGGTATACGAGATAATCAATTTATTCCATACTTTACGGACGCACTGTATAGTATAATATCATGGCTACCATGGGATTGATTTAGTCACAGAATCCATCGCATAGGAGTTTAGTTATTTTTGTTCTATTGTCCAACAATTTCCCATGGCTTTCTGCAAAGTAGTATTCGACTGTTGAAGTATGTCCTTAGATTTTGAAATACCTGTTGATGCACACTAAGATCGCAGCTGCCCATGTTTCAAGCAGCATGTAACTCACTCATCGGAGGTACTCATTTTTTAGACTCGGCTTCACCTCATCAATATTAAGTCAAATGCGTGTGAAAAATTATGTCTCGGAGCAACAAAGAATTTAATTTCCAATATTGTTTTGGAACTAACGTTAGATTTAATAACCCTTAATATTTAAGATCTAAAATTGAGATTAAAACCTGTGTATGTGCTTATAAAGTACTATTGCTACTTACGTTTAATATCTAAAAAACTTTATATACGTATAATAAATAACAATTTCTTCAGTAATACTAGAAAACTAATCGATCGATTTCAAAGAATTACTCGTCTCCCAAATGTACGGAATATAAAAAGATCCTTGACAAGGCATCACTTGACTCTGTTTTCCACTTCAATTTTTTTAGCGAGTGGCTTTGGGGGATTAGGAGTGAAATGTTCTACGTAAGCCTTAGGGTAAAGAATGTTTCCTTAGATAATATTGTCGACGGTAGCTTTTTACGAAGCTTTTATTTCAAAAATAAAGGGAAAGAAGCCTTCAAATAATAGAGCAATATCAAATATTTCTGAATTGTAAAATTAATTCGCCTCACATAAATGTTCAAGTTATTAAGATTTAAGTCAGAAGACTAGCATTTTGGTTAAAGTAAATTTCAGAAGTTTGTGCTATTCATCGTCCGCTTGTGAGTCGGTTTTAAGTTAATATCGTAGTAAACTGAATCTAATTACGAAGTGGCTATATTTAGGCCACTATTGCTCAAATGGCGAATTGCAAGATATATCAATTTTGAACTAGATAAGCATATATTAGAATATCTTGTAAATAAATGTATACACATTTCCTATAAGTCTTCCTTTCACGCTGAAAAAATGGAACCTTATTCAAAAGTAGCATAATCTTCTCGGCCTCAACCAGAAATATTATTCCCATCTTTTTATGTAAAAAGCATGGGTACAGCGAAAAATCCATGGTTGATATTAAGAGTGCAAACCGGTTTGCATAATATGGATTCTATTATTTCTAAGTGGCGTGGCTATAGGCGTTGTTTATTAAGGATAAATGAATAATGAAAAAGAGATTTCTTTAAGGCTTATATTTTGGCTCCAAAATGGGCAAATCTTGCAGCACTTCTTCACCTTGAAGTAATTTATTATTTGAAAGAGGTGAAAAGTCTGAGTGTTCCTATTCGCCTTCTGAGTAGTCGGTCATAATGTCGTCGTTGGTATCCAGGGAAATAATGAACGTCTTTTCCAGCATAATTGATTTTTTACTTTGCAGTTTTTCATGCCGGAAATTCACGCCTCCAATATTTTTCACAAGGTAAGTATTTCCTTGTCAGAACAAAATGGATGTATAATTCGTCTTTTGTATCATCATTGATATCCATTCCTTCGATTCCTGTTTTTTTCTTAGTGATCCTCAGGTAATAATCTGTATGTTGCGGACTCTCTGATACCAGTCAGTCTTCAACACATTCCACCTATTGTTGAATTTGGGTGTTGAAAATAATTGCAGACGTTAAAAAAATTGTTTTTCATTTATAGACAGAGCACCTTTACTAACTATTTTCACAGCAACAAAATCAGCGACGCTAGCTATTTTCACGAACAAACTGCTTCACTTCTTAACTGAAAATACTTAAAACCAATATACTTTTCTTAAGTCATTTACCTTTTAATACCTATAAAGTTTATTATAAGCAGGTGTGTGAACAATAATGTTTGCAATAAATGAAAAGCAGGTACTGCGCCAATGTAATAGCTGAAGCAATGTTCCAAATTGGACCTATCTTGGCTTTTTGGATGTTTTATTACTTTCAATAATTTTGAAAGGAACTTAGGGTATTTTCAAGATTACCTTATTAGTTACTTCTGGTGAAAATGACAACTCGTTGGCACTGCATATTTGAAAGTTAATCAATAAACAAGAAATTACAATCAGTTTTTGTTTAAATGTTGCCTAAAATCGACACGCTATGTATAACGCGCCTCAAACGTTGAGTGCCAATTATGTAACACTATTTGTTGATTGCTTAACAAACGTCCATATGCCAGGTTTACTCATCGGTTTTAATTTTATTTAAATGCGTGAGTCTATGACGTATCCACTAGGTGAAGGTGCCACTAAATTTTTAACTAATAATATATCAATGATTTTTGCACATTGAAATCAGGGCAGTAAAATTTAGAAACATATCCTAGATAAGAATATAGTAAAATCTTTAATTATTATTTTCACCTTCCACTTTAGCTATCCAAAATAAACCCTTGGATTCTAATTAAACTATTTACTCAAATAGTAAAAACTTTCGCAGACATAACAGCATTAAAGCAGTCCCAAATTGAATTGCGTTTATGGTATTACCCATAAGATAATGAGATTCTAAAATATCATCTGAGTTTTATTATCAAATTATTAATTTAAATCAAATCAAATTAAATTAAAGCAAGGTAATAAGTCTTATAATATTAATATTGCCGAACTCCTATTTGGCAATGGTTCTAACTAGACCTGAAGTCCTTAAGGTTCTGACTAAACGCAGCTAGTCACGAAGTATCATAAAGCAGCAATATTTACTAAACAAAGACTAATGTAAATTAATCCCATGGCAACCATAATATCATTATACCAATAAATAGTAAATAAAGTTATACTAAATCAACGATGTAATTATATTTAAGCGCGTCTAAGCGAAAAGTCAAAGTTGCAATTTTAAATAAAACAGTGCACTGCTATGAAGCTTACAGCCAATTCCAGTAAAAATGTATTTACAGAAGTAAATCAAATAATTATGATAGCATTACTGAGATATTTACTGATTAAGTTAATACTATATCGGTAATAGAGAAAATCAATATTAAATAATCAACCAAAGATAATGACGACTTAAAGCCCTGTAATCGTGAATTCAATGAATCTAATTACGGTAACAACAGTAACCGGTACTAGATAAGATACTATATCACTTATTGTCAGGTGGCGATGAGTTTAACTAACAAAAATCATAATTCATTACGTGACTTACTGTAAAAGTGTAGCTTTAAGACAAATGCACTTAAAACAAAAAGAATAAGTCACTAATTACAGTCCTATTAGCTAAGTAACTAGGACCCTAGTTAAAGTATAAGTAATTTTAACCATCCAAGATAGAGACACTAACATGTAACAAACCTTTTTTAGAGGAAGTTTAACCACCCTATTCGTCACACCTCTGTTTTAGGCAATATGGCCGATAATTTCGGAAAATACAGATACTAGCTCATTTGCCAATTAATTCAATGACACAATCAGTCAGCATTTAGACCTGATATTCAAAAATAACGACAATAATTTTAGATACTCGGGATAGCGGATGTAAGGTAGCGAGAAGTAAGGTAGCGAGAGCATCGATCACAAATCGACCAGTTAAAGGAAAAAATCGCGCTACTGAATTTTGCAAATTTACAGCGTTACATATGTTTTAATTCTATTTGTTCTACTTCTATATCATACCTTATAGCTAATTTTGATTTGTGTGCTGCAAAGCCCAAGGTGCGACACTGGAAATTTATGTTGATATGATACTGAGTCTAACTGAGCCTCGATTACGCGATGGTTGGAAAATATTTGTCGGTCCTGTCAACATTCTGATTGTCTTATTCGAACAAAATATTTGTTCTCCAAACGAAATTTCTTTTAAGGGTAAGCCATCAAAAGGTGAATATTTTAAATGAAACATGAATTAAAATTAAACAAAATCCTGAACAGGAAATTCTTCAATTAGAAACTGTTCTTTTCTAAATTATGTGGGAAGAAATAATGACTCAAAGCTAGTTAAAAAAAAAACATACGAAATCAAGACGCGACGTCGCGTCGCGTTCATAGCAGCTACTAACCCTAACTATGTTTTGTCAACTTAAAACATCAATTGGAATAATTTAAAAAATATATATATTTTATACAGAAAATATAAAACCGTACTTCCAAAAATTGTTTTGAATTTAGTCGTTAAAGCACGTCTTAATCTATGGAATTGATTTTCGAGGCTATTGAAGCAAATCAGCATCAACGGGCATATGGTTCAGAATAATGAGGGGGGAATGTTCCTAAAAAATTAAATTAAAATATTGGCGATTTCATTAAGGAAGTATTAGTCGAGGATTAGTAGCAACTTTCAAATGGCATACACTTCCCCTGAGTTAAATGAACTGATGCTCCTATCTCTGGGAGTGATTTATAGGCTCTATCTAATCGAGTTATTAGTTAGTGGCAAAGATTCACATCTGAGATGAATGACATTTAAACTGGCTGGAGAGTAATTTAATATCTCTAATGCAATAAGGGATTGGACTTCAAGATCAAACTGGAGCTCATCAGAGAATCTTCTCTGTACATGGAAATAAATATAGCTAAATTTAACGGAATTTTCAGAACAATTTTTTGTGCTGCGATTTTTTCGATCGGCCGCCAATAAGTGTGCTAGAAATATGTTTGAAAATGGAAAAGATAAAGCGGCATCTATGAAATGAAGAAGATAATAGGTGTCAAATGGAATTAAAATGAGTAGGAGCGTGTGATTCGGGACATCGCAGATCACCAATGATCTTAAACAGATACATTCAATAGTTTTTAGTCACATTATGCTTGTACATACAAGCAGATATCAAAAGTGTCGCTCACTGCCAACCTGAAAAAAAATGGACGGGCGCGAGTTATAATTAGTTTGGGCAGCAGTCCTTAATTAGTGTTTACTGTTTACCGATGGCCTTTAGTAGTAGAGGTCATTGGAAAGATAATTGGAAATCATTTATGTGCATGTATTAAAGTTGCTTCTAACCAAAAAGTTATATGCCTTATTTTGGGAAATATAAAATATATGAATTTCAAGCAGAATTTCGATAAACTGCATTATTGTACTCTGGCTTTACAATAACGAGATTCCTAACTTTTGAAATAAGCTACTTTAATCTATTTTGTTATTATCGCTGGAAAAGTTACATTTTCGTGTCTATAAACGCGACTCAGTTGCCTTTATCTAGAAAACTTATTACCATAAGTGGTGCATTTTTATTGCTTAGTTTCAAACTTCTTTATAAAATTTTAACTAAGTTTGAAAGGATAGTGACATTTGATTATATAAACGAAGTTTTCTTAACATAGTGCTAACAAAAGATGATAAGAGCTCAAAACTTTCTTCATAATGACGATTATCTTATAACGAAATAAAGGATAGGGACATGCGGCTAAGGGTTGGTACACGTCGTCTTGTAACGGCTTGAAAATGACAGAATACTTGACCGCTAATTAAAGTTATATTTCATTTAGCATCTTACTTTTAAAAATTTTATTCACCATTTTTTGCTATTTCAGTTACTCATTATTCGTCATTCGGTTTTACTTATTTTCGGGGATTTATTTAAATATTGATTATATTTCAAAACAAAGGCACACATAAGAATGGTCACGTTACACGGCATGATACGCATTTAAAGATCCTTTACAGGCGTAGCCGACTATATCAAAATCGGCTTCTCCTATTGGTCGATCCATCTCGTATTACAATATGTGTTCGTGATGAAATCGATTTCTCGCAAGAGCTCTCGTGGTGTAGAGGTTTAGGTCGTTAGGTCTCACCTGGAAAACAAGGGTTCGAACCCCGTTGCTTTTTTTTATTATTTTTTAAAGATTATGTTTCTAAACAGCTTTTTTTCTTGATTTTGGGTGTGTCTTGGGTTAGATTGGGTTAGCACCTGGTTAGTTTCCTTTTCTTGAGCCCCCGTAGCGAGCGGAGGGCCATGCGGATCGACCAATAGGAGAGGCCGATTTTGATATAGTCGGCTACGCCTGTAAAGGATCTTAAAATGAGCATGAAACTACTTCTCTATTTATCTACAGTAAAATCCAGCGATTTTCATTTTCATCTCGTTGTAGTGATCTGACCAGCAGTTTCAACAATATAATTTTACTCTAGTGTCCTTCGAAAAGGGTGAAGGTGGTCTCCTCACATGTGCTTGCCTTAAATAGAAAGAAAAATAGTTAAAGTGAACTCCAATTTTGTTTCAAGAACATGCTTTTCAATAATGTTAACTTTGTTTAAAATTTCTACTTAAATGGTCTTACAATTCCCTTATTCCATAAAATACATACTTAATATAAATAAATATCTGTAATTCAAATACATTCTACATCTATTCCCATATGACCAATTCCTTGCTTTCCTTGGTTGTGCTAGTTTTGGGAACGTTTTTTGGTGATCTAAACTTTTTTTCACTTATTTTGCATGTGTTTTTGACTTTCCTGGAAGAAACGCGGTTGATAAAAGCTTCTAAAATGCAAAGTAAAATGAAAACAATTATTAAAACAAATATCTGATATGTCATTTTGTAATAATTATCTTTACATTATCTTATAATATTTACTGCATGGTTTTGATTAAATTTCACAAACACTTCAAGAGTCGTGTCAATTGACATCCTTGGTTGACGCTTTCTTTGGCACTTGTCGTTTAAAGCGCAATTTAGCGACACTATCGGTAGACCGGCTCTAGTGATATGTATTCTGAACTATGATGTTATCGATCCAGGATTTATAAATAGTTGTTTTTGGGGCTGCTTGTTATGGATTAATATTATAGAGCATGCCTATCCTTATTGTAGTGCAGCTTAATGGAACGGGTAAATAGAAATAGAAAAAGTCAAAAGACACATGATTGCCTTATATCTCTGATATCAACGCTCGTGGGAGCAGATTCTCACGAAAACTTAAACTGAATTTATAGCAGCCTTGTTGAATGTGCCTGCTACGAACTGGGCGGAGCCTTAGCATGTAATTGGTCAGAACAGGAACTAATTAGGAAACAAAAGAACAGACAAAATAATTAAGTATTCTATTCTCCTTGTTTCTTTTTATAACAGTGGCACACACCCTAAAGGGACACTCGATGAGCGGTGTATGTGCGAAGATGTTGATTGACATGGTTCATGAATAGTTGTACGTTGTAATTAGAAGGAAACAGATGTCCTGGAAGTGAGTTCCACAGTGATGCAATATGCCAGACAAAGAAGTTCTTGTAAAGCGATGTTCTAGGGTTTTCCAGTTGTACGACGAACCGGTGCTCTCTTTCCGTCTGTCGTGACTGTCTGACAGGCGTTGCCAGGGGTGGGATGACACAGGCCAAATCCTGGGAACATCTGCCGTGAAAGTATTTGTAAAACAGGAACATCTCGGCCACATATCTGCGGTGTTCCAGACTATCCAGATTCCGGGTCAACTCCGGGTTGCCAACGAGACGCCTAGCTCTCTTCTTAATGGAATCCAGCAGCTTTAGGGTGTGCTATGGTGCGGCACCTCAGATGTGTGAGCAATATTTCAAGCACTGTCTTATTTGCGCTTTGTAGAGCAAGAGCAACTGCTGCGGTGTATACAGTTTTATATTGGGAAATAACGTACCAAGCTTCTGTTAGGCTGATTTTGCGATGTTAGCCAAGTGTTCATGCCAGGACATATTGCTGTTGACCGAGACACCCAGCAGTCTGATTGATGAGGATGAAGGAATGGTCGATACTGCCATAATAATGTCAGAGCCTGCCGTATTGGCCCTCTTGGTAAACGTGGCTGCTTGGGTCTTTGCTGCATTGAACTGCGACCAAATTTATGTCGCCCCAAGTTTGAACTTTCTCCAGGTCTTGATTAATTGCTGTAATCTGCTCCTGTCTGCAGTGATAATTCTTTTCTGATCTAAATTGAGAGACAAGGGTACTGTCGTCTATGGTAGATCATTTATTTAAGTTCAGTAGAATTTGTCAGGTCACGACCTTGGGTGATTATTAGTAGAGCTTTGCTTATGTGTAACCTGTAGCATAAAGCTCCTAGATGATTGGCTAGTTAAAACTTTGTAGCAGTTTTTCTGTAGAATAGCCCTCTTTCTCTCTTCACCATCGACAGAAATCAAATAAGGAACACTCTTCGAAAGTCAGTCATTATGACTGGCAGTGTCGGTGTCGCGGTAGTATAGTTTTGTGAAATACCCTTTTCGGTTCTCCTACTTAACCCATTTTTGAGTCTCAGATGGTATCTGAGTTCCATTACTATTTAATTCAGGTGAATTGCCTTTTGTTTCTTTTTGCTTACCCATTTTGGGCTCCCACGTAAAATATTGCTAAATTTCTTGAATTTTTTATACAGAGGTTCTAGCTGGTTCCAGGACCTAGCTGATCTGAGCGTTCTACCAGATTAAAAAAAAAAACCTTAAGAGTTTAAACAATGATATTTCTTTGGTCTTTTATTTTTATAAATGTTCCTCGCCCTGGGATTGAAGTAAAAGCCTTGGGAAATGTTGATGTTTAACAGAGTTATTTCGCATGAAGAGACCTTCCTTGACCTAAAAAATCCCTGGTGGTTCTCCGTCGTGTAAACGTGGAAGAGTTCTTCTTTTAGTGGTAGTCCAATTCATCGATCGTGTACGTTTACTTCTGGGAGATCCCTGGAGAGCTGCCCACGAGTTCATTGAGCATTTTCTTAAATAGAGCACTCCACTAAATAATATAATTTCAGTGTTTCAGGCTTGTTTTTTTGCAATTCTAAAGTCTTTCAATAATCAAAATTGGCTATTTGAATAGCGTCTTGGATCTCACCATTTTCGATTTTACGGATGTTGAATGTGTTGGAATCATAATATTACTAGTTTATATCAAATCCTAGTGGAAAGAAGTGTGTTGTGCGAAGTGCTTTGGTAATTTAGTAGCTGAATGCCTATTAACGTTTATTTCATTCGCTCTCTTCATAACAGATAACAATTAGTGGTTATAAATCGTCTATTTTACTTGTTTTGTCGCATGTAATTATTAGATACTTTTTGTCTTTCTTTGCTCAATTATTTACGCTAATTTAGTTTCTCTGTAGGTTGAGGCAAGGTTTTTTATTAATCATCTGAATAGCGTTTTAGATCACACTATTTTACGAGTCTTCAGCGTGTTATAATAATTACAGTATTACTAGTTTGCTTTACGTCCTAGTGAGCTCAAGAACTGTAAATGGAACATGACCATGTTTTGGTAATTTAGTAAGTAAATATCTTACGTTTATTTATATTCGCCTTACTTGTTTTTATAATAGGTGATTATTAGAAGTTATACACCATCTGTTTTATTTGCTTCATATCTGATAAATATGATTTATGTTGTTGTATTTATTAGTTAGTCTGTTACTCGACATAACAGATACTTTGTTTTGCATAAGAGTTAGCTGAAGATTCTATTTCGTCTGGCTGTAATTGAATAGATAGTTTTTGCAACTTTATTTTTTCTTCAATAACAATGGTTTTTGCTATGCGTGAGAAGTAGGCTGACTTATTCATTGAAAATTATTAATTTTTCAATAATTACCCTAAGTGGAGCAAGAAATTGAATTATTCACTGCATTTTCCTTAGATTCAGCCACTACTAACAAGTATTATTTTGAGTATCGCTGAGATTTTTTTTTTTTTTTTTTTTGTTATGGCAGTGGCACACACTAAAGGTAGATCCTATGGCGCTCGACGAGCGGTGTGTGCGCGAAGATGTTGATTGACACGGCTCTGGAATATTTGTAGGTTGTATTTAGTGGGAAACAGCTAACCTGGAAGTGAGTTCCACAGTGATGCAGTGCGCTAGACAAAGGAGTTCTGGTAAAGCGATGTTCTAGGTGTTTCTAGTTGTACGACGAACTGGTGCGCTCCTGCCGTCTGTCGGGACTGTCTGACAGGAGTTGCCAGGGGCGGGATTATGCGGGCCAAATCCTGGGAACATCTGCCGTGAAAGTATCTGTAAAACAGAGACATCTCGGCAACATGTCTGCGATGTTCCAGACTATCCAGATTCCGGGTCAACTCCGGATCGCCGACGAGACGCACAGCCCTCTTCTGAATGGAATCCAGCAGCTTTAGGGTATGCTTTGGTGCGGCACCCCAGATATGTGAGCAATATTCTAAGCACGGTCTTATTTGCGCTTTATACAGCAAGAGCAACTGCTGTGGTGTATAGAGTTTTTTGTTGCGAAATAGCGCACCAAGCTTTTGGGAGGCTGATTTTACGATGTTAGCAACATGGTCATGCCATGACATATTGCTGTTGACTGAGACACCCAGCAGCCCGATTGACGAGGATAAAGGAATGGTCGATCCTGCCATAATGATGTAAGGGCCCGCTGTATTGGCCCTCTTAGTAAACGTTGCTGCTTGGGTCTTTGCTGCATTGAACTGGACCAAATTTCGGTCGCCCCAAGTTTGAACTTTATATACCACAGTATCCTATTTTTTTTTAAATTAATTTCATTTCAGGCCAAATTTCAAACCGTTGGTAACAAGGCAAACATTTCAACCATTTTCTGATAATAAACCGATCATTCTGTTCACCTATCTATCTGTGTCATTTATTATCTAGATTATCTGGCTCAATAATTGTAACCTTTTGATTTTTTTTCTTTCATTTGAATTGATTTAACTTCTAGTTTTACTATTTATATTTTTTTTGACTCCGATTCATGTTTTGTGCCAAAAAGGAGATTCTTTAATAATTTAACTAAATGTAAACATCCACTTTTCAAATACTTGATAGCAACTTCATGAGCATACGCTCTCTGCATTTTATTAACATATATTAAAAAAAAAACGAGTGTTTCAATGCAGATATCTAAATCATAATCCGTATGGTTCTGGAAATGGCTCTCAAGAAGTCCATGGCGTTTCTTCAGCAGGCACTTAAATAAAGAATTAATCGAAATAAGTACAGAGTTAGCTTATCATTATTATTTGAGGCAAACGTCTTAGGACATAAAGCAAAGAAACTAAAAGGTACAAGAATAATTGTAATGACAAATAAAATAAAAGGCTGTATTTCCAACTAAGATGCATAGATGAAGGGAGTGTAAGATGCGGTCGTGATATTTGCGGTCAGAGCAATATTAGCGACACGTGCGATCGGTGTAGATTATGTTTAGGATTTTCAGCCAAAGAAATAGCAGGGATGACAGATGCTGTCACCTAAGTTATATTCGGTAGACAATAAGGGTTCTTATTTTATGCACAGACTGATTCTTAAACAAAGTTGACGTTGCTCGGATATATTTATTTACTATATGTATCTGTAGTTATCAAGAATTTGTGCTTCTAATGATGTTCTTATTTTCAATGAATTCTTGGTGCCTTAATCCGCTTCGCTGATTCAACAGTTCCAAAATCTCCTGGGCGGTACACTTACTTTTTCACGCTTTCAAAATATGTTGTTTCTATTTGTGCATATTTCATTCAGTAATTTTTTATCATTCGACCAATATTTCACTTCACTAATAACCCTCCGCTCGCTTCACTCGCTCTGTGGGAGCAGCCAACAAAAACTAACCCGAACTAACCTAAGGCAGGCTGAAAATCAGTCTTTACCTATTTATACTAAACCATTACTAGGTCGAGTACGGTTGAGACCAAAAACATTTAACCTAAAGAGACCCGACAACTCATTCATAAAAATCGGAAATCTTGCAAAAATATCAACAAAACGATTGTCCCGCCTCCTTATATTTTTACGTATCGTGTACAAACTTTTGTCAAACTTCGTCCCGACTACTAAATGTAGTATTGCCCGCCCCCGACTGAACGAAAGCAAGGACAGTTCATAGACGTAGACTTTGAAAATGTGAGTCCATCATAATAATAATTTCAATAAAGTAAATACGTTTAATTTGAAATGATGGTATTTATTTGGGTGCATTATTTAAAATATATTTATGTTTTATTTATAGTGTGTGGGTTAGATTGAATTAGTTTGGGTTAGATATGGGTTCTGAAGGTTTAGTTAACACAAAATAGTTATTTTGCTGTGTCACGAAATATTTCCGTGTCCTTGCAAAACCACTGCAATGAAACCAAAGAAGTATTCACTTAAAAAATGATTTAATAGAGGTTGGTAAATTACTGCAAACATATCAGATTATCCATTAATAACACATACATAGGTAAGTATTATAAAATATTAATTAATCACATCACAAAATGGTGCCCACTGTACTACTGTGTTTCATTTACTTTTACTTACTTGTGGAAACTCAGGTTCGGATGATAATAGCTGGAGATTTTGCATACCTCATACCGCAAGACCATCGTTACTTTCATATAAAGTTTATAAAAAATATTTATAGGAAATCACTCACGAAATACAAAAAAACTACAGTCGCGTCGCACAAATTCAGGCTTTAAAACGTCCATTTGAAACCAAACAAAACTGGGCGAAGAGTGCTATTTTGCACGTTTTTTAATGAAAAACATTAATTTATTCAGGTCGTGATCAAAAGTTGGACGGCCATCTTGTCACTTTTGACGTCTGTATTATTAGGAATCCCATTCAAAACGGTGTCGAAATTTTTGCTAATGAGCTTTGACATTGCACAATTTTGTTAATATCATAGCAACCAGTCATCAAAAATAGTGTCGAAAAGAGCTTCTTTTCGACACTACTTTGCGTATCGAAAAGACTTCTTTATGATACCAAAATAGAAATAGTATATTGTGCAACAAGTGCTGAAAATAAGACTTTTCACACGAATGAGACAGTTTGGTGAGACGAGCCGCAAGCGAGTGTCATAAAGTCTTATGAGTGTAAAAAGTCTTTTCAGCACATGTAGCACACTATACTTTTTCTACGACTACTACGTACAGGGTGCCCCACTGGGAGTGTGGTAGAAAATTACATGTTATATGGGAAACATTTTTATTATTGATTTATCAGAAAATTTTATTCCTAATGAAAGAAGCTACGTGAGTAAGAGATTCTCGCTAAACTATAACTAGGGGCACAGTCCTAAAATGGGGCCACCGGAGTGGGGTCCCTATTTTCCAAATATTTTGAAAAAGAGGCTCCGAGGGCGAAGCCCTAAAATGGGAGCCCGGGGGCGAAACCCTAGAATGGGGCCTATGGTACGGAAGTCTCATTTTTTACAGATTGGGGCCCCAAGTCTTAAAAGGGGGCCCCTGGCATAAGAGTTCCATTTTCTACAGTTTTGCAAAGAGGGGCCCCCGGGGGGTGAAGCCCTATAATTGGGCCCCCTTTTTTAGAGATCTGGTAATGGGACCATTGAGGGCGAAGCCCTAAAACGGAGACGAAGCCCTTTAATCAAAATACCCGAATAAGCGTGTGAAAAGTATAATTTCACACGCCGTGTGCAAAGTATACTTTTCACACGATGTTTGAAATGTCCAGTTTTCAAGAGCAGTTGTTAGTGCGTTTTTTCTATTTTCAGGGCAGTCGTAGAAAATAGTTATTTTCCTAACAAGTGCGCAAAGTGCTACTTTTCCGCACGCGACTGATTGACCGAACTTCGCTTCGCGACGTTCGGTCAACATCAAGTCACTTTGTGCAAGCGTTAGGAATAATATTTTTTCTTCAAACGTCTGTAAATCCGTCATTACTCGACTGTGTAGGCGGCCGTGAAGTTTCGTTTTTTATCCGCCGGAGCTTTACTTTTCACTTTTCCGCCGGCGGAGGTAAAAGTGTTGTCATAGCAACATAGATACAATACAAACAGACAACAAAATAAGCGTCAACAACTCAAGATTTATTAAACTACAATTTGTATTTATCACTCAATTTGTGACTGCATTTCTAAAAATCACTAATTTAGGAACAAATTGGTTATTATTTAATCGAACTTACTCAATAACTCCTTATCAATACGGAATTAAAACGCAATCGGAGACCTTAAATAGTATATTATATACCT
>MU182303.1:183248-236067 GCA_016904865.1 Pissodes strobi
TATATATATATATATATAAGAGCACCAGGTATTTACGTACATTTGAAATTTTGGCATATAATCTTATGTGTACTCACCCCCTGATTCGCTTCTTCCGATGAATATTGCTCCCTTTTTTCGCCTCCTTTGCGAGCAAGACATATCACTACACATACCGAGACACATACACTGTACTTGAAATACGATTTCTAGGCATTTTTCTTCTTAAAACCAAAAGAAAGAACCGATTTACGGATTCTTGCTTGTCACCGATCGGTACAAAATTGTAATGACGCATCAAGGCGATAAGCTCGAGCGGCTAGCCAGGGTCGGCTGAATCACCATGTTTTTAGATAACTTCTTTAAAAATTGTACCGATTGGGAAAAAGTTGTATACTACAAAGTGTAATGAGGGACGGCGAAGATGCGAAGGATAATAAAATGTGCTTGTAAGTTAAAATATGTAAATACCTACAATAAAATAATATACTATAAGAGGGCACTTTCGTTAGCAAAAATCTATAAAGATACCAAAAGCTACTTTATATTACATTTTTATATATAGGAGACCCACAAAAGCGTGATAGGGATCAAATAACATTTTTTAAACGGAACACTCGTCTTATAGTTGGTCCATATACCATCCATATACAGTTTCATTTATTTTATATAATAAACAAGATTCAGAAATAAAAACTTTTTATTCACCTTCCTAATTCCTACCACCTTTATGTATATAAGTATAAATTACCAAGCATATAAATAGGTTACACGATTATGTGTACACTAACACGATTCGGTGTATTCTAATTAACACTGTTTTGTGTAAACTTTACACGAATACATTTACTTGAAGACGCACGTTTACACTGTTGTGTGTATATTTAACATAGCTTAGTGTAAGAGTTACACGATATGGTGTATTATTTTTAACACTTTTTTGTGTACATTGTACACGCTAGTTCTCGTCAAATTTACCAAAACTCTTGGTGTGACATGTACACAATCTGGTGTGGCCTTATATAGACCACTTTTCGTGTAAAATTTTCCATGAAATTTTTTACTGTGATATATTCAACTTACATTTGCAATGAATGATCATTGCATAATATACTATTCAGCAGCTAATAATGAAATAAAATTTCCGAAAACTTATTTTCTGAATAATTTCAAATTTGAACACGAAATTTATGAGATACCAAAAATACGCAATTTTATCCCGATTTAAACGTTTTTGTGACACATAAGGTTTTTCTGCTGGTTAAACGAAAAATTAAATCATACCACTGCTAGCCTAAAAATAAATTGCTTATCATTATTTTTGAGACAAATAAAAAGGAACTGAAGCATACAAATTTAATTTAAAAACGTATAAATATGACAAATATCTGGTTAATGACATATTCAAAAAGTAGCTTAATAACTATTTTCTTCTATTAAATACCTATTAAAAATATATTTTCATTTCATTATAAATGCTACTATCACTGAAAAAAATCTCCTAAATAAACTGGTATATCTAGAAAAAAAGATTAAATCTAGAATATTGGCAATTGTAATTGGTTTATTTAGATTTGCTAAACCAGTAAATTGTTAGGGTATTTCTATAAAGCTATTTTATTAATAAGTACCCGTATTAGGTAGGTATATAATATAATTAAAGTAGATAAACAATAATAAATTTACAACAGTGCCTCCACTGGTTTTGAAACGTTACCAAGTTAGTATACTTCGAATGGGGAAGAGCCGTCGGCCGTCGACCTCCAATGCTCTCAATCTATTGGTGCAGTTACTTTACTACGTGCATACTATAAATATTTTGGGGGTAAAACAAGGCGGAACCAAGGGAGGCGGCATTGCCAGATTGACATGTAAGAACTTCAGAACCGGTTTTTGATGAATCAAAAATGGGGAAAATAAGTATTTAGTGTTATAATTTAATATGAAAAAAGTATGTACAGTAACTCGTAAACTTAAAATTTGGCAACGCTACATCTATCAACCATAGAATGTGCCTCAATGTTGGGGGAAAACAAAGAACCATTTGTCCCGTTTCTTCAGGTTAAATGTCTTTGGTCGAGACTGCGTCTGATCAATAAGGGAGGTCAGGCGAAAGTAAATTAGTGATAAAAATATGTGTGGCAAAATGAAAGCTAATAAATTGATTGTCATGGTTTCTACGCCTCGTTCCGAGTGGAATACGAACGAAAAGATACTCTCCAACTGAAAATTTGATGTATAATAACTAAATGAGTGGACCCGATTTATGTGACCAAATGACTGAATACGGCAGAGCGTTTTATGCAATTATTTGATGTGCACATGAAAATTTTAAAAATTTATTAAGGAAACAACTACAAGTGTATGGACATCTTAGTGATTCCAAAAATGGTTAGGTGTTTCTGAGCCAAACGATGAAAACCCAAACACCAGTACCAAGAAAACTAGGTATGCCTCACTGCCTTGCAGAGATAAAAGGTTGATGAATCCAATCATTAATCAATATATGAGAAGGAGAAAAATTATAGGGCTTGTATCTTAAAGTCGATGAAGAGTAAGTTGCGATAAATGCACAATGCATACCTATATTAAAACTGATATCAAAAATGTTTTGCAAAATTTGATTCCAAATTATTACCCGAATAAATATATATTTTTAACTACAAGTTTTGCTTTGCCACAATCATGCAGATAGCATAGCACCTTGTCGGATAATCTTAAAATTACGTCAAACATCAATTTAACATATTAAAGGCCTCTAGTAGGATCCTGATTAAAACAAATTAGTATTTTAACTCAGTATTTCAAATAACTAAGTCTCGGATGCGTAGGAGATAAATCGACTGCGTTATTGCATTTATTGTTATTTTCGATTTCTCAACTTAAAAAAGCTCTATAATATAATAACTAAAATGTATGTCAAAAGGGGTGGTGATTTATATCATGTTAACTTCCATGGGGTTGTGGTGTCATTATGCCAGGTAAGTAATATATATGTATTATTTTCCTTCTATATTACCCCAAATAAAATCATTTACGAAGATATATATTTGAGTTAATATAGATCACGAGTATAATGTCCTTTTATAAATGATCTTACTAATGCTTATTACCATGCTATCGAATTCAGCATTAAGTCATTATAATAAGTACGATTCAAATTAAAATTTTCGAATGATCATCTGCATGGCAGAATGTGTAATATGCATATTTGTCCGGTACCGGAAGGCAAGTTATTTTATGCAAAAATAAAGGAATAGATTTACAGACACCCAATGGCATAAATCTAAAATCTCTTTACCTTATTCGGTTTGCCAATGCTACTTTGATGTGCAATATTGGAGACACGGATTCCATATGGAAATTGCAGTGGAAAACGAATGTTCATTGGAAATGTAAATGGAGATACAGCATAGTAACTTCTGCGAAATTGTGTCACCTGCCTTTTACAGCTTGGATGGGACTGCATTTGAAATAAGGCCATCCAAATTTTACATTTTCAATTAAAATAATAACTGTAAAAGTGCGTTAAAAAAGTCGTCAATGTCTAATTTTTTTTGAGCAATCATATAATAGTGCATTGCTTAAAACTGAATAGGGATATGGCTTACTTTCTATTTTCTAAGCGGTCTTTATGCGTTATTGCGTCCTTTATCTGTTAGTTAATGAGTGCGTACATACAAAGTTACTGGTAAAATTATAATGTACGAGAAAGGAGACTCTTAAAAGAAATGCTTTAATTATGAAAAATATTTGTTTACATAAAGATAAGTCATTAGAGTGATCAGGCACTATTCCTTGCAATTTGATTTTCGTTAAATGACAAAACTTATGAGTAAACTGCGCTGACATCATCTAAATCTTCTTTTTTAAATACAGTTTGTATCTAAGTGTGTTTTCACCATTTTCACCATTGTTTCAATATTTCTGTAAAATATATATTATTTTTAATTTGTATTGCATGTTATGAAAGAGTACACATTTTTTATTTAATATGCAGTCACTTATGTATCAAGTTGTTCTATCTTTTAATATAGTAGGATTTTTTTTACACTTTCGTCACAGTCTTTCAGCTCAGAGGAAGCGTTCTCCATTTCATTATATATTTTACAGACATTTTAAGTAAGTATTTTTTCATTTTATGTGTTATTTCTTTATAATATAAGGTTTTGAAAAATATAATGTTGTTTGATTCACGGTAAGAAAAGCAAAAATATCTGCGGAAATTTTTCTGATTATATTAAAGTAATGCTCTATGCAACTTATTACCATAAGCCATATCTCTAGTCAGATTAAATCAGTTTAAAAAAAAATAAAAAAAAAATGATACACGATGCCTTTTATGATATGCAAGAGTTTGAGGCCCACCTGCGACAGGTACACTGATTTGCTCGAGCATATCTGTTTTGGTTTTTAATATTTTATATTATTATAATTTTCTTTTTCAATTTTTATGTTTCATGTGCTTTTTCTTTCGTAGAGGTTTGTTGTTTTCTTTGTTTTTCTTCCAAATGATTTTGAATTTTGAATTTAAACATGAAGGTGAGTTCTGTTTAGAAAATATACAGCGAGTCAAAAAATCTGAATCACCGAAATATATGCAAAAGGGATATTTTGGCAAATAACGCTTACCCTATTTCCGGCATACAGAGTGTTTAAAATCTTTTAAATGACACGCCGCCATTTTCCTCAGTATTCGAATTTTACTTAAATTTTTATATTGCACACCCTATACGTACGGTTTCGAGCAGTGAATTTACACCCTTGCATAATCTGAACGGCGAAATGGTTTCTACTTTCTTTAACTTGGGCCTTCATGTTTTAACGGTTCAGATAATACAGGCGTCTAAATCAGCAGGTCGCTTTTCAAATGGAATTGACTTTAGGTATGGGAAATGTAAGCAGAAACATATCTAGAATTTTATTTAGAACTGGAATAGTTTCCAATATTCGGATATGCCGTTTAAAGAGCCTAAGATGACACCTTCTACAATTTTTTAAGGCACCCGGTATATTCAAAAATATTCTTAAAACGTAGCAATGTCAAAAGCATAACCTCGGCAATGTTTGCTGAAATTTCCCGTGAAGCATATATAGTGTTTCAAACACTGCATAAATATTCAATGAATATAAGATGCAAATTATGTTGTTCTTATGGATAGACTTTTAATAGTTATTTATGCAACAAGTGTGTAAAGTGAACCTTTTCTTCTGAATGGGAATATTGTCGCATGAACCGTAGGCGAATGCGACAATCCCATGAATAACAAAAGGGTACTTTACACATGAGTAGCATACGAAATTTTTTCTACTACCGAAAAATATATGAAAAAACAAAAATTTTATTAAATTACTTTACGCACTAGTGCGTAAAATAAATTATTTTGCGTACTAGTGTCCTAAATATCAAAAATATGTCAGATTTACTCTACGCACTAGTGCGTAAAATAACTTATTTTACGCACTGCATATAAATAAGTCTTATTTTACGAATCTTGGAGAGTGCGTAAAGTAAGCATTTTACGCACGGTAGTAGAAAAAATAATTGTAGTATTAAAATTTACTACTTTTGTTAAAGACGGCATAATTTACTCCCAGATCAAGGTTGCGAGTTTTAGAAAACTACCAAGTCCAAAACTGCTATAAACAAATGTTTAATCATCTTCTGCAAGTGTGTGTTTATATAAATAGATTTTCGTGCCCTCCATTTATGACAAAAATGATAAATAAGAGATGGCCGCATTTGTCCAAATGTTCACTTGTCCAAATCCGTTCGGAAGCGTTCGGATTTTCGAAGGTCGGTCAGCCGGCAAAACGCTGACGTGAAGCGAGAATTATGCTTCATAGAGAATAATATAACCCAAAATAAAATACTTGAAAATACGGAATACCTAATGGAATGATCGATTTGTTTACATTTACATTTTATAAAAATTAATATAGTTTTCATTTTGTGTCGTTATAGGTACCTATATTTTTGCCAAATATTTTCTATAACAGTGTGCCAGTAAGGTAAAAGTTTTAACATAATTTTTGATGATAGTTGCATCCAATGGATTGTAATTATGCATGATACAAAGGAAACTTTCAACATTGGAAATAGGAGTAGAAAGTAGAAGTGTATAAAATTTGATATCAAACTTATTTTTATTAAGTTATTTATTTATTTTACATTTTAATTCTGTTGATATTTAGTTCTTTCTCCTGCCTTCTCAACTACATATGATGTATGCTAATTATTTTGTACAATACCTAAGTAGTAGGTAGGTATCTATGCTTTACTTACAGTTCGATAATGCAAAAGAATATATTTTTAAATATTTATTGATATTTTATACCTATCTTGTTGCCCTATTTGATATAATAATAATACATTTACTTATTTATTACTTCTTTATACACTTTTAAGATATGACAGATGTGTACAAGGCCATTAAAAAGAAGTATAGTACCTTATACAACAATGGCAATGTAATATGGTAGGTCAAATAAATAACAACAACGTAATGCATCTCAAATATGATTAAAATAAAGGCTTGATTCAATACAGAAACAGTAACTAAACTAATCGAATTCATAAAGTTTGAGCAAGGTTTGTTAAGCCACTTTTCCTGAAGATTACCTATGCTTCTTTGGGAATAATCGAATAATTGAGGATCGAGAAGTATCAGGATGGACACACCTAGGATCACAATTGGCACATATAATAACCTTAGGTTTCAGATTGCAAATTTATAAATTTAGTCATGGATAAAACTGAATTTGTACATTACTAATTAAAAATCGTATGCCCATTTTTCACATTTTGAAAATATTTTTATTTTTTTACTACACATAGTTAACCAGCATTGAAAATAGTGCATCTATTGTGTTGATGCTAGTAAAATAGCAAGAAAGTTTTAAGGATTGGATGAATGGAATATGTAAATGAAACTAACGTTGTGTCGATCATAGACTTTTTATTTCTTATTGTGGAATTAACAATTATTTTTCAACCTCGGTTTCTGTCAACATATACAACAGAAGAGTGGCTGCATTATATCAAAGAATGCTTCTTTTTGTTTAACTTTAACAATAAATGATTTAAAACTGCGCCTGACTTTACTTTTCATAGCAAAAATAGGATATTTTTGATTAAATGGTGAATGCGCCTTAAAAACTATTTGTCCCCTAAAAGGAATAAATATATGGTAGGCTTCTGAATCACTTTACAAGAAAATTTAATTTTCTCTCAAATTGACTAACTTACTTACGTTAGTAAAAAAGCTAAAGCGTAATATTTCTTCAGCAGCAATCTCCTTCCTTCTATATCCTCTTCCCTACTGGGGCCATGACTTTACGTACTACAGCCTTTAACAAAAGATAAAGGCAAAATTAAGTACCTAAAAAAACAGTCAAACTTAAAACAATTTAGAAATACCCGGCAAAAGTGAAAGAAGCATGCATAGTTGCTTGTGATTATAAAACTCTTAAGGTTCAACTAATGCGACCTCATAAACGATTACCACTGTATTATTAATAAAAATGAAAAATGTCTCGAAATATAAAATACAGCTTCATATAGAGCCATTGTCTTTCTTTCTATAAATACGTGTAAAATGGGAAAAGCCTAAAATGTAGAACAAGTAACTGTAAATGAGCTGCTGAATAATATGATACATTTTTCTGAGAAGACTGCTACTTACATGATCCATGCATGTTGCAAAAAAATGTCAAAATCAAACAAATCCTGGCCTTCTTGGACCTGCTTTGAATGTGTCATCTACACTATCTCGATTCCTGAAAAGAAAATGTTAAAGGTATATTCATTTGACTAAAATATTTTTAATCTTAAATATTTATTAACAATATCAGATATGCTATGTACACATACAAATTAAAGCAGAGTAAATGAAGCAGTTGAAAAAAAATACTGTTTTTTCCATGTTATGTAAAAATATAATTTTGGAGATCTAAACATATTTCTGTGAAATGGACACTGGCCACTATTATTGATATTAATATACCGCTTATGTAAAGTAATTTTGTTGCCTTACCGTGTAGCAACATTTTCATAAATGTTCTTTAAATTTCTTTTTTCTTGTGGACAAACTTGCATCAGTAGTCTTTTAAAGTGATTTACTGCAATATTCCTGTCTTCTCTTAGATAGTCATATTTAGCAATTATCATTTCTCCAGCAGCATTAAGCTGGCCTGATGCCGTACACTGTAGTCTGTGCAACTGTTTACATCCCAAATACTATCTAAAATAAAAAAATCCATAAAATATAACTATTATGTGTAGCATTATGTAAAAAGTAAGAGGTTTTTGTATGAAATTTGACCCAATGGATTATATTTGCCAAATATGTAAATGACGCTACTGTACTGTTTCGGATTTCAGGTCGGATTTCTTATTTATTTAAATACAGATAAACAGATAACATGTTTCGGTACACTATACCTTTATCCAATGCTAGAACATTTTCAGTTCTATGTTTGAGGTCGACCAATACTTTTAGAGAAATAAAGTGAAGCTTTTTCATACTTTTTCAAAAACACAGGCCCAGTGAGAACGTTAACAAAAGCTAAATTATTTACCTCAGTCGTTTTACAGCTGCCCTTGTAAAGATGAATCCATCATGTGAAAACATCCACAGGTCTTCTTGGATCTATCTACACCTAAAATATTGCTAAAACACATAATTTTTAACTAATCACTTTATATCGAACACTAATATTTTCTGTAAAAGGCGATAGCACAAAGCGTATAATAATTTAATAAAATATCGTCTAGCGTTAAATAAAAATAACCTCCTACAAACAGTACAAACTACAAATCTTTGACGGTTACATTGTCAAAGCCTACAAATCCAAAAAACAAACAAAACTATCGCGCGTTGTTGCCACATATTTTTTGCAGATTATCCCCAAGGGCCCAAGAATCGTACGATTCTTGGTTTATCCCTAGTTGTGTAGTTTTGTCTATCAGATTATTAAACGAGTCAGAGCTGACCTTTTTTTATATATATTATCTATGAGCTGACCTTTTTTTATATATATATTATCTATGAGCTGAGGCTGACCGAGTATAAGTTGGTCTTTATACTGGGATATTAACGTAGCTTGATTAACATTTGTTTCTGTTGGAATAGACAAATAATAATCTAGTTTTCAATATACTTAGCGCAAAATGTCCGTCATGTTTAAAAATTAAAATGTACAGTACAGTTCCCTTAAAATAAAAGAAAATTACATCTTATTTTTTTTATTAGATATTTGGTTTAATAGAAAAGGGACAACATACATATGTAGAGCACGACATTCTCAAGGTTGTTGTGAATAAATTGTTTCATGTTCGCTATATTAACTCGTATATAATGGGTACTGTTTCGACTATTTCTCTACTACTTATATTTTAATGACACATTTTTTTTATGTTCGGCACACAAGAGGAAAATCCTATGCCACTCAACGAGCGGTGTGTGTGCGGAGAAGATGATGGACATAGATAAATATTAAGGGGGAAATAAATGATGGACGTTGGACTTGAAGCGCTGTAGGTTGTAGTTTTCGGGAAAGACGTTACTCGGAGGTCCATTCCAGAGCGAGGAAGTCCTCCAGACAAAGGAGTCCCGCAACGGGGACATCCTAGGTGTTCGCAACTGAATCGTATGTTGATGAGCAGCTTGTGTCTGACGGGTGTTTCTGCGTTGGCACAACTCTGGTTGGAATCATAAGCATAGGTGCCATAGCTAGTTCGATTACCTTCCGTAATAGTATCGATAGTAAAGGGATAGCTCCGCCACTTTTCTTCGATGTTCAAGGCTATCAAGATCTTTAGTCAACTTTGGGTTATCCACAAGACGGACTGCTCTCCTCTGTTGTAGTCCAATATCTTGAGCAAGTGTTTGGGTGCCGAGCTGCACACATGGGAACAGTGTTTTAGAGATGGTCTTATCTGGGCCTCATAGACTCATAGAGAGCAGTAAGAGCTGATGAGGTGTACAACTCTTTTGCTCTATAGAGTACTCCTAGCTTTTGTGCTGCTGCCTTGGCGATTTTGGTGACGTGATTACGCCAAGACATGTTGTTTTCTACGTTGATGCAAGCTTATGGATGAGACCCAAGTCAGGATTTATCCTGTCATTGATAAGTCAGGTCCTGCGGTGTTTGCTTTTTTGAGAAGACAGACAGTCTTTCCTGCGTTAAACTGGACAATATTTGCCTCACTCCATTCTACGATGGCGTTCATATCTTCATTGATGGCAACAATCTGATTTTCTCGCTCGCGTTGGGAACGAGGAGCGATCATTGGACTCCGCGACATGAATGAGGATATAAGAGTGCTGTCGTCTGCAAAGCTGTAAATATAATTGTTTGGTTTATGCTGTCTAAGAGTTTGTTGATATAGAGCAGGAACAGTGTGGGATATAATATAAACCGTTGAGGAACTCCGGCATAGATTTTAAGGTCCTCCGAGAGATGTCCATCAATACCAACTTGGATGCTTCGATCCCTTATAAGAAATTGGAAATCCATAGAAGCAGTGCTGGTGGTAGTCCAATTTGTTTAGTAATCCGCCATGGGCGTCATGCCACACCCTATCAAATGCTTTGGATATGAGGATATGTCCGATGTCGAGACTCGAGAGCTACGGCGAATCTCGTGCAGTGGCTCACACAACACGGTATGTGCAGTGGTTCTCGACATATCCGAGGCATTTGATGGGATGTGGCATGAGAGTGAGCCAGATTGTTAAGTAAATGGACAGCATTCGTACTACGAATATTTAGAGATAGTCGTAGCACGGCACCTAATGAGCGTTCAGTTTACCCATGGCTTTGTGGTGCAATAAACTGTCTGCAAGCGCTCTGGTGGTTCAGTGCTTAAATTGTGGGCCTTTGATACGGCGGCCCGGGGTTCGAATGCCGTCGATTTAAAATAAAAAAGATTTTAAAGTTAGGTTTGTAAAAAGTTTTTTCTTACGTAGCGAGCGGAGGGTCATGCGTGAAGTGAAATAATAGTAAACGTATCATTGTGCTCATTAGGGGCCGTGCTACGGTTAGCTCGAAGTGCTCGCGATGATTCTGGTCCACAGGTAGGTCACTTAAGTCAGGAGATCGCTCGTTGATCTGTGCTTGCGGAACCTCATACTGGCGATCGCTTATGATACCTGCCGATTCGAGATATTTTAAGAGCTGTTCGTTGATCAGTTTCTCCATGACTTTGGACATGATGGAAAACCAAGGCATATCGATGGTAGTTATTTGGAATCGTATTTTTACCTTTCTTCGGGATTGGTTGCACTTAGCGTATTTCCAGCTAAAAGGAAAGCATGCAGTTCTGTATGATAGGGAGAAAAGCCTGCATAGTGGAGCTGGTAGTTCAGCAGCACATTTCTTAAGCACTATCGCTGGAACACCTTCCGGTCTTGTGGCCTTGTTAGTGTCTAAGCTTTTGAGTACTCGTTTCACTTCGCGTTGGCGTAATACCAGACCTGACATTTAGGAATTCACTCTCGGTATAGTTGGGACAGTCTTTCCTTAATGTTCGCTGTTTCTTTGGCAGTTTCCGCTATTGAGCTATTATCTTTGGTCAGTGGTGGGATTGACGTCTTTGAGACACTCTGATTGATAGATTTGACAACTAACCAGTTGAGAAGCTTGTTCTTGATCCTGCTCGTTATATCCCTCCTTGCTCTCGTCAATGGTCCGCTTACAATGGTTTCTAGTCGTGATGAGTATAATATTTCGAATTTCGTCTGACGGATCTCTGCAATATTTGCGGTGGGCGGCATTTTTAACATTGACCGCTCTTGAGCAGTTTTTTCCAAGCCATGGTTTACTGTTTGAGATACGTTTCATATAAGAGGGGACGAAAGGATCTATACCAGCTATGATAACATGAGATCTCCGCAGATTCAGGGGTGTTTTGGTTCCTACAGCAAACATCTTTCCAAGGAAAAGAAAGATAAAACTCGTGAACATCACGCCACTTTGCAAATTTGTAATGCCAAACCTTTCGGGGTGCCTGTGACTCCTGTATCTTGATACCAAGTTCACAGGTTGCGGAGATAAGATTATGGTCGGATGAGCCCAACGGAGGTTGGACATTTGCGGTGTAGGGGGCAAGATTGAATAGATCCAGGAGGTTAGCAAAGACTTTTTGATGCTCAGGGATCCTGGTAGGCTTGTCAACCAGCTGAGTAAGTCCGTGACTTATAGCAAAAGACTCGGCTTCTCATCCTTCATCGTCGTTTTTATTGAAGTGTTTCAACCAGTTGATGTTATGTACGTTGCAGTCTTCTACTATGACAATATCTGCCGTTGGATAGTGGATCTGCAGAAAATCGATTTGATTGCCAATAGTTGAGAAAAGCCGTTTATATTGATGTTCACTAGGTGGTCTATACAAGCAACAAATGAATTAGGGTGCTCGATCTGTGATTAATTTAAATCACATGACATCGAAGTCCTTAGGTTCGTATGTTTCTTTGCGTTGACAACATAAATCGTCTCGTATAAAAACAGCTAATCCAGAGTTATGTCGAAATTGGGAGTAAAAGTCATATCCGGGTATATTCAAGTGAACATGTGTAGTGCACGATTTCACTTTTGTTTCTGATAGAGCTAAAATATGAGGCTTATTTGATGTTAGGTGCTGGTGGACTGAGGTAATATTTGTGTTGATGCCTTTTATGTTACAGATGTCCAATCGCAGTCTATTTTCTATCATGGCGACGTTCTGGCCTGATGGCCCTCCCAGGTCAGCCTTCACCCGGAGATCAGAATGGAGAAGACGTTGCCCGTACGAGAGATTTCAGTTCATATTGCACTTGTGAATGAGAGGCGCGTGATTGGCTAGCTACGTGAGGTGACGCATGTCTTCGCGATGAAACCAGTTGTTTGTACGTCAGCAGATGGTCTAGGGGTCTGCATGGTTGGCCTTCACTTCGGTGACCCGGGTTCAAATTCCGTCGGTTTGGTTTTTTTTTTGAAATAAACAGTTTTTCTTGATTTTTGTGTTTTTGTTGGGTATGGCTTGGGTTAGCAGTTGGTTAGTTTCCTTTTCTTGAGCTCCGGAACGAGCGGAGGGCCTTATATTTACCAATTACAGGTCTTTAAATCGCATGCATTCACAAGTGCACTATGAACTGAAATATCGCTGCCCGTACCGCATCAGAGAGCTTCAAAGTTGCGCGCGCATTACATTGTTGACCAATACCACATCTATAAGGTATAGCGAATTGGCTCAGTGTCTGCAATACGGCAGCCCGGGTTCGATTCCAGTGGCAAGACATGTTTTTTTTATTTTTAATAGGAGTAAAAAGTTTTTTCTTTATTTTGGGGGTGCCTTGGGTTAATTTTAGTAAGTTTCCATTCATTACGCCCCCGTAGCGAGCAAAGCGAGCGGATGGACATGCGTGAAATGTAATATTAGACATTTTTGTCAGCAATGTGATGCGCGCGCAACTCTAAACCCCTCTGATGCGATACGGGCAACGTCCTGTTCTGAGTGGGCAGCTTTCTTACCTCCGGAGCATTTTGATCTGGGAGGCGCCATCATGCACCGGACAGAAAGGCATTGTGACGAAACATGAACCATAGGTCATTTCACGCCACCTAAGTCAATGTGGTGCTATTTCACCGGGCTATGCGGATGGGCCACATCAACCACCCTATATTATAGTCTGTAGGTATAGTAGGTACTCAAGTAATACTTTAACTATTTATTTGAAAAGCAATCTTCGTGGGTCTTCTGCAACGCGAGCGCGACTTAAAGTATCTTCTGTTAAAAAATCACCCAAACGGGTTACTAATTTTTCATGTACACTGAGCATGCAAAGACCATTTAGCCTATCTTCAATCATTGTTCTCAGCCAGGTTTTTACCCGTCTGAGAGTACTACAAGATCTTTCAATGGTAGCTGTAAAGTAAGGCACTGCTAATAGAATATGTAGGGTTATTTTAAACCTTTGGATAAAAATTTTCTGAGTGGTGCATCGAGTCTGTTATTTCCAAAGTTTCGGGATTCAAATTCTGTTTGTTTATCCAAAAAATCCGCCAAAGCTCAGCTTCTGGCACAATGCCTTCCAATTCATAAAATTTAGAGACATCTTCCATATGATTTTTTGTTATCTGAGCAGGGTGTAATAATGATTAATGCAAACGCCGGCGATTGGTCTTGGCTAAACCTAGCTTCTAATGAGGCTAATAACGAGTCCAGATAGGGCACATATAGCGAGCGGCAAAAATACTCGCTTAACGAAGCAGCTGGATGATTAGCCCTATAGATTTGGCGCCCTGCAGTCCGTGGAACAAGTAAATATCTGTTTCATTGACCGACTTTAAGAGTTCCTCATCCTCACTGCCTTCCTCGGCCTATATTCTACAACTGCAGTGTTTTTGTTTATTGTTTTAATGTGCTCTGCGCACTTAATTACGTCCAGGGGTTTAGACTGCAATATGTTGGCGACTGGTTTCAACAAGGGGTTGTATTTGTCTATAATACATAAGGACAATACGAATAAAGTTTGCCTAAGTGCAACAGTTGAAAAGCCGCTGTTTTTGTCCTGGAAATTCCTTCTTGAGTAATCTGTTCTAAACCTTTAACAATTTCAACAAAATTCTTGTAGAATAGTGAAATGTTTTTATATTTCTGTGATCACCTTGTTTCACATAACAATGGGATTTTTGGTGAACATTTTCGCCACGAAACTGATCTCTAAAAAAGTTAATAGTATCATTGAGAGTTCCAATGCAGTTGCGTATCTCAGGAACTTTATTTACGTCGTTAACAAAAAGGTTTCTGATTTAGTTTGTGGAAGGCGCAGTGAAAATATAGACCCTTCTTGTATGTTTCTCTCAATATTTTTTGGACACCACCATATTTTCCCGACATCGTAGCACATCCGTGGTAGCCTTGTCGCATGCATTTGTTCATGTATTATTCTACAAACTATTGTTGGTAGACCGTAATATGGTTACTTCTTCATGAAGTGTACCTAGCTAGGTTACAAAGACAAATTAGACAAAGGTAGGAACTAGGAATGTAAAATCACGAATCAAGCGAGCGCAACAACTGCAACGAAACGGGAAAGGCAGATGCGCAGCCGCGTAGCAAAGTCCAAGGTCAGCCGGTCAAGTCAGGTAATCTTAAGTAGGCCTACTATGGGCATTAACGATAGATTAGAAGCTTCACTCGAAGCCCCGCCCCCCGCATTCCCCTCCTTGCTCCGTCCCGGAACGTGGTGAAATGCTGGTTAACCGCTAAGGCCCCGTTTCGTCTGACGTTTCGCCTATGTAAGCTTTACGTCAAATGGCGACTGAGAGGAGAGTGTACCTCTCTAGTCTCTTGTTAATGCTCGGTACTATGGGGTTGTCCGACCGTAACCGTTCTATTAAAAGGGGTGTTACATTGCAATATTAGTAAAACAATAGTAGACTTAACACTTAACAGATGTATTTGCCTGATTGCTGGACAATTGTTTTATGTATAAAATAAGACAGAAGGTAGATACATTTGGCAGGGGCAGCAGGTTTAAAAATCGAGTTAGGGATTTTCTATTTTTAACGGCATTGCCAATTCAAATCATGACACAAAAGCCGCGTTCGTTTTGGTCATCTTTTCAGAACAAATCGAGGAAAAAGATGACAAAAACGAACGCGGCTTATGAATGCTTCAAATATTAAACTTGACTGTCAATGTCAAACCATATTTTATTTTAGGTTTTAAACATTGTAACAGAAACACAAATAAACAATCATTTTTATTTAATATTTAATTTCTGTTTGCAAACTTACAATTTACAATTATTCAGGACTTACAAAAATTATAATTTACAGCTGCATTGATGTGTAATATATCTTTTTTTTAGGTATTCTCTTGGACACCACTAGAGATCTTTTAATGAAGTCCTATGTAGTCCTTGGTCACATCGCAATATTTACAATCTCTATGCATTTTGATGAACACTGATTAGATAAGGTTAACTAAATGCGATATGGATAACTGCATTCAAAATGAATGGATTACTGTTAAAAGTTTGGCAATTTTAGAATCTCAACCACAACTATGGCCTTTCGTGTTGGGCCCATTTTGCTGATTTCAATAAGTATGCAGGTGCATTATACAATGACCACCTTTATATGTTAGAATAACTTATTGTCGATGAGTTATATATGTCGTTCTATTATTATAGAGGTTATAATATGTGACTGGCAGACTTGGTTAAATGTGTGTACATATATGTTACAACACATTTCTAAATTGAATCATATTAAATTTTGTCTTCTTTGTAATGTAATGTACACTAATCTGTAGAATATACAAAATTTTTGGTCCCATAAAGGTAAGTTGTAACTGGAGCCTACTGTATATTTTTTGATAAAATTGATCCAGACTTGATTTGTTAGTAATTATGTGAGGTCTGCTTTTGTAAGTATCATTACAAGAATTTCAATGCTTTTATACTCAATGTCATCAATGAATCGACATGTTGGTTAGCTTTCCTTGTCTATGACGACAATAACCGATTAGTAGAGCAATCAAGAATAAGAAAATTAGGTATTGTAGAAACACAAATTTTATTGTATCATACAACATAACTTTATTAATAAACCATTTCATATCATCGAATTGTGAGATTTTTGGTTTTTTAGATTTGTAGCCTTGCGATATATGCATTTTAATGTGTTTATTAAATTTTTGATAAATCGATATTCCGCAAATTATTGAACTCTTTTCTTTCTTTCTTTTTTTACCCGTTGCATCAAAGTAAAGAATGATAGCATGTCAGTGACATTTAAAAACAATTGCAATTGTTTTCGTGTTAAATTTTATAATCATTGCGTTTGAAGTTTTTTCATTTAAAAGTGTTAAATGTACTCCACATGAATTATGAGAAATAGCATTAAGTACTACAAACTACTACCTCAGAAGTCAAAGATTTTTTAAAATTGGTGTTCCCAGAACAATGTTGAAATTGTCACTGAAAATGTGATGATTGCTTATTTTGAGATAATGGGTAAAGTTCGACAATTTGGAGAAGTTATTCAATACTACGACCGATGCTAAATATTGACCAAAACACCGATATATCGAAATTTAATAAACTTATTATATTATTGAAAAGATTATCGGAAGGCTATGAACCCAAAAAATTGAGAATCTTAGAATTTAGTGTCATACGATTTATTAATGAAGCATTAGATGAGAAGTAGGTATCTTGCAATAAAGGTGAGTTTATTAAATTTGCATAGTTTTTATTTTTACAATGATTTTCTCTTTCAAGATTTTGCTTTAATAATGGGTGACTGTGGTACTTGCGTACTTGTAGCCTAACCAACATGTCTATTGATGATATTGAATACAAAACAGACACAATTCTTGTAACTGTACTCAAAGCAAAAACAAATTTACCAAGATTATTCGTAATAACTGATGAAGTTTGGATCAAACTCATAAAAAAAAATAATATTAGACCAGTACATACCTCATCGACGATTTTTCCCGACATATAAAAAATAATTAAAAATGGTCATTGTACAACATAACCTATTGCCAAACTGCCAAAACCTGAATGTCCTGAATTAGTACGCATTATTAAATAGTTGTCATGTGACTTCTATCTATAAACGAAAATTTCAGAAACCATTTGGAAAACGGGAAGGATTCACTTATTTGAGAATAATGTTTACCTTTAAATTGACAGCTCTTCAGAGCTCTTTTTCCATTTATTATCAAACTTTTTATATACTGATTTTTTAATTACATTGAGACAGTTCCCCTTATCCAGTTTAACATTTTTCGGTATATTCAGATCTCTCCCAATTCTTTATTTTGTTTTAAGTAAAACATTTCCAGAAATTTCGCTTATTGTTGATGAAATTCAGTCTAGTAGGTAGGTGTCTTGGTTTCCTGATAATTGAACTTGTGTGTGCAGTTTGATCTTCATGCTTTGTAAGTGCTGTTTTGTTTTGTCTTGTCATATTTGTGGTCATTTAAACGACGATGTAAACTTACTTTAAGCAGGTACAAAGTAAAATTTATTAATAACATCTGGTTCTTTTAATATGGAACATACCAAAGAAAATTATTACACATTGGCAACGTTGCACGGTTCCTACTGCATCGGTTGATTTTCCCTACGTAAATCGCATACTTTCTATCCATTCTTGTCTAAGCCTCTCTTTCTATTTGGACGATTGTGTCGGCAATAACTACGCATGCGTAATATGGCCACGCCCGCTTCCGAAGCACCATTCGGAGATTTTGACAATTGCACATTATGTCGTTTGTGGCTTTCCCGATAAATAATCCCTAAGCTTGCCCAAGAGATATGTGCCGAGGGCTTCCTTTGAATTAAACGGTAAGTATAACTTATTACAAGTTAAGCAAATCTAATAAGATAAATGGCGGATATGAGATCCAGTCTATCCAGTTTATACAAACGAAAAGAGCATATATCATAATTATGTACTTTATGAAGAAATGCTGGTACCATTTCCCGAATAACCAAAAAACCCTTTAGTTTAAAATGCTAATTATCGATAAAGGATTGACCCGTTAGTGTTTTGAGAAAGGAAAACGTTAAAATAGCGAGTATGATTTATAAATCGATTAAACTGCACCAGTTTGAAAAGTGTTAATTCAAAGCACTTCCTAATTTGAAAATTCAAAAGCGGCGGCACCACCTCAATATGGTGAATTGTAGCTTGAAACATTTGCTATGCAATGACTAATTAGATACTCTAACTCAGAAGAGTCTCAGACATTAAAAGGCAGACCTCGTTTAACTGCAACATATCTCATAAAGTCCTTCTGTACACTTTCTATTTTGATTAACGCTTAAGCTTTCAAGGGCATAGCAAGTTCCACCTTTCCAAATCCTGCTGCATGAGCTCGAAGTCGCTACTCCTTACGATAAGCAGTTACGCTTTAAAATATTCCTCATATAACAACATCTAGGAATTCATAAAACAATCTGTGATGTCAATTATAAAGAGGGATGGAGCCAAATGTGCACCCTAAGGAACACCAGATGTTACTTCAATCAACCAGACAAAGCAATATAAATCTGTACCTGTTACCTTCTGTTCTTTAGACAAGGGCATACTGAATCATATTGATCACCATGTATACAGAGCAAGTTCGTGTGCAAAGATTCCAACACTGTATAAATATTTAATGAATATGAGACGCAAATTATGCTGTTTTATGGATAGACTTTTAAAATAATTATTGTATTAAAATTTACTATTTATGTCAGAGACGGCATAATTTACTCCCAGATCAAGGTTGCCAGTTTCTTAACATTGCGAGAAAACTACAAAGTCCAAAATTGCTATAAACAAATGTTTAACCATCTTCTGCAAGTGTGTGTTTATAGAATTAGATTTTCCTGCCCTTCATTCATGACAACAATGATAAATAATCCCTAAGCTTGCCCAAGAGATATGTGCCAAGGGCTTCCTTCAAATTAAACCGTAAGTATAACTTATTACAAGTTAAGTAAATCTAATAAGCTGAAAGGCGGATATGAGATCCAGTCTATTTAGTTTATACAAACGAAACGAGCATATATCATAATTATGTACTTTATGAAGAAATGCTAGTATCATTTCCTGAATAACCAAAAAACCCTTTAGTTGAAAATGCTTATTAACGATAACGGGTTGACCCGTCAGTGTTTGAGAAAGGAATACGTTAAAATAGCGAGTATGATTAATAAATCGATTAACCTGCACCAGTTTCAAAAGTGTTAATTTAAAGCATTTCCTAATTTGAAAATTCAAAAGCAGCAACACTACCTCAATACACGCAATTGCAGCATGAATACATTTGTGAGCCTGATTAAAGTTGCAATTTCTTCTTCTGATATGCGACGATTGAACAAATAGATCAGATCAGATCAGAGAACTCCGAATAGTCTCAGATATTAAGAGGCAGAGCTCGTTACATTTGATTAACGTGCAAGTTGTAATATGGATTCCAGGGGTATAATGAGTTGCACCCGTTCAAATCCTGCGGCACGAGTTCAGAGTCACTCTTACTTCTGATAAGCAATTAAATTTTAAAATATTCAGCATATGACAATATCTTGGAATTCATAAAATAATCTATGATGTCAATTATAAGGAGGGGTGAAGTCAAATGTGCACCCTAGGGAACACCACATGTTATTTTAATCAACCCAGACAAAACAACGTCAATCCGTACCTGTCGCCTTCTGTTCTTTAGACAAAGGCATACGATATCAATCGGATCACCATGCACACTGAGCAAGTCTATGTGCAAACATTCCATGACCTACCCTGTCAAATGCCTTAGAGAAATCGGCGTAAATGAGATCCACACTCTCAATTTCACATTCAAAACATGCTTTATTGTCTAGAATACACTGTATTGTTAACAAAGCTTATTACAAATACCATGGAAAAGTATAAAATATGATATATATTAATTTGCAATTACATATCAACATATGGAATACAAACAGGAGAATGTCACAAAAACACATATTATGAGTAAAATAGCACTAAACAAGATAAGCATCAGTAAAACAAAACATTTAGTGTGTACAGCCTTGTCTGTCGCAAAATATATCTGTTTCAAGTCCAGAGTTAAGATAAAATATAAAATATACAGTTAACATAAGAAATATACCGAATGATAAAACAAAATTAACAAAACAAATGGCAAACAGCATAAAAAAGTCACGATCCCGAAATAAAGTTCTCCAAAAAGAATTCAGAGACAATTCTAAAATGAAGCTCGCTTAGGATCTGCCTAATGCTCAAGGAAAGATGATTAAATATAGCCCTGTTATTATAGAATAAAGACATCTTAGTTTGGGTGGTAAATGGAATAGGCAATGGAATATTGTGTAAAAGGCGAGTAGTACGCACAGAAGGTGAGTAAATTTAATTTTTAAGTTTCTTGTGCATTAGACAGGCAGATTCCAGAATAAAAATACAAGTCTGTTTTGCAGCTAAAACACACTATTAAACAATAATAATAATAATAATACTAGCGATAATTAGTACACTGCTTTTAAATGTTTCAAAATAATTTAGTGAGATATTTTTCTCTACATATGTTTCGGCTTGCTGAGGCTTTTATCAAGATCTCTTGATAAAGGCGTCATCAAGCCGAAACATATGTAGAGGAAAACATCTCATTAAATTATTTTGAAACATCTAGAAGCAGTGTGCTAATAATGCCCAAAAAACTTTGTTTTCGAATGTAATATCTTTGAAATTAGACTTAAAGCGCATAACGCAAGTCTTATTAACGTTTAATGAGGGCTCATTTGAGTCGCACTGGATCTTAATTTTCTGTAATTCAGATGATACAAATTCATTTAACTCAGTGCTATATTTACTGTGCCACAAGACTGTAGCATCAGCAAAAAGAGTAAAGTTGCCCCTTATGTCCAATTAGCCAAGTCATTATTATACAATAAAAACAAGATTTGACCCAAAACTGACCCTTGTGGAACCCCATACATTTCATTCCTCGGCTCAGAAGTGACACCCACATATGAAACTCTTTGAACCCTGTCCGACAAATACGATTTGAACTATTCCAAAGTCTTTCCCCTAAACCCCTATGTTTGATGTTTGTATAGCAATATACCATGATTAATGCAGTCGAATGTTTTTTATAAGTCGCTAGAAACTGTTGCGATTGATTCCTTTTCATAAAGTGATTCTAAGAAGGAAAAGATTGCATCATTTGCAGATTTAGAAGCCTGAAAACCAAATTGTACTGGGTTTAGTATTTTGTGCTTCTCCAGAGAGCCCATCATCCGCTTCTTTACGAGTTTCTCTAGAATTTTCGACAATGTTGGTAAAAGAGCAATAGGTCGAAAATTTGGAGGACAATTCTTATAGGCACCTTAAATAATGATATAACGGTAGGCCTCTTTACGCATGAAGGAAAGGTACCAGAAATAAAAGACCTATTTAGAACTTTAGACAAAACATTCAGTACACCAGCCGGAAGTTTAAAGAACACTTTCACTGCCAATCCATCCCACCCAGATGCATTTTTATTTTTCGTTTGGGAAAATATATGTTTAGCTCCTGCTGGGTCTGTAGGCTTCAGAAAGGAAGATTCCAAAACCCTAGCAAGTCGCAAATATACCTTGTAATTGGGCATATCCACAATCTGACTGGACATATTAGCAGCTATGGAGCAATAAAAATTATTAAGTTCATCAGGGAATGATTTGGCATCACTAAAGTCAACATTACTCTCCTCTCGAAATTTAGTTACTATTTGCCATGATTCTTTTTGTCTATTATTTGCATCTATAATTCTATCTCTATAATAGGTATGCTTGGCAGCTTTGAGTGTTTGTCGATATATCTTTCTATACTTACAAAAGTTTTGATTTTCATAAAAGTATTTCCTTAGATAATGTAAGCGGCGCATATTTATTTCTAGAGGAAACAATTATGCTTCTCCAATTCATCGACAGGCTAGGCATGATATGGTAGGGAATTAGGGATATTTTGGAATTTGGAGAAAAGGCACAATTCTTTAAAACATTTGATGGAACAGCATCCGGGCCCTGACCTTTGGACAAATCAATTTCATTCAATCTGTTTTAAACCTCAGAAATCCGTATCCTCAATGTACCTAGGGTTACATCGCCCTTTAAGTTAAATCTGGCATGGAAATGCCTTCTTATAAACTGTTGAAAGCTACGCAATAAATAAATTTAGACGTTCTTTCTCATCGGAGCTAGGTGAAAAACATTTACGGGAATGACACCTTCACGACTAACAAAATACCAAAAATATTAAAGATCAAATATTATGATATTATGTTCTATGATTATGTTTAACTTCCCTTTTTTAATATAATTACCTTAACATATCCTAAAACCAAATTAATAAATCCCTCTCAGGATAGTAAATACTATAAAGATTTCATACAACTGAGGTTCATAAAGCATCTAGGAGGATCTATTTCCTGCAATGTTAAACCATGGTGGGAATATATAGCTACACTTTATTACATTCTGTGTGACATATATTTCATTGAAAGAGAATCTCATAGAAAACAGATACATTCTTAGTAAGTCATGGATCGCAAATTACACAAAGCAGAATATCACTTAAATCCTGAAAATCATAACTATTAAAAACAAATATGACGTACTTACTTAGAGACTTGGTGGATTCAATATCAACTTGGAGTATTATTCCTTGTTTAAAACTGATATTAGAAAATTTCAAATTTCACCTGTTAGTGAAACCTATTAATCTTCGATTTTGAGCCAGTACAGTGCTACATTGTGCGTCATATTATTATACTTTTTCCTCCCTACATATTTCACCAACCTTTATTCATGATAAACCTTTTTGAGGAATCCATAAAAATGTATAATTTTTTAACAAAAACTGAACAAACGATTATTTGGTTTTTATTTCAGAACTAAAGATAAATTGAAGTATTTCAAAATAAAACCAAATCATATGAATTAACTTAGATTAAATAAAGCGTTCTCCGATCCATTTGTCTGCAACAAAACGAAGTGAAAAAATAAAGGCATTAGATTCAAGTTAAGTAGATCACGAGTCAAAAGAAAATAGGAAATCCCAAAAGTAAGGCTTTGTCACCGTCTATAACGAATGACCCAAGAACGTTACGAAAAAATTTCCGGACCACTAAGAAAACCTTTTAGGTGGAATTACTTTTACTAAATGATGTTTTAAGTCATTCATGTGACTGCTATGGAAGGAAGTGATATTTTACGTTTGCTTTTTTTTTCGAAAAACATATCAGATGAGCAGGGGTTTTGACCTCTATCTAAGTCAGGTACCACCTATTTACGAATAAATTATAAATAATTAATTGTTATATTCTATTAGTAATAACCATTTCCACTAATATCTGAAGGAAAATATAGAGAAAAAAATAACATCAGCAATAATGGTTAATTAAAGGAGACTACAAATCGTTAATAGTTTTCTGGATTTCCTGAAACTTTGGTGTGTTATTTAAATGTAATTTTTTGCCATTACGCCAAACTTGCCAGTACTTTATACAAAATCAATAAGATAACCGGTGAAGTAAATATATGTATATAATCGGAAAATATCTACAACTATAAACGAATTGATTATTAAACATTACTAATCTAAATGAATCTCATGACAGCAATATTATATCAATAAAAAGTTAATAAAGACATACTAATACTAAATCAATGAGGTAAATATATATAGATCTAAATGGTAAATATCTATAGGTAAGTCAATGAATTACTCTCCAAAGTAAGTATATACCTAGATCAGTTCAATTCCGGTTTTAAGGCGAAAACTTCAAGTTGCAAAATTGCAGCTAAATAAAACCCGTTCCCTGTTGTGAGGTGTACAGCTAATTACAGTCAAAACTTATGGTTCACATCAAGCAATTCAGATAATCACAAAAGCATTATAGAGATATTTCATATTTAAGGTAATACTACATCGGTGATAAGGAAAGTTAAAATTAAATAATCGACAAAGATAATAAATGACTTTTAAAGACATCCAACGATAATTTCATTAACTCAATTACGATAAGCTATAACAACAGTAGATATTATATACGATAAGAGATCCCCTACAGTCAGGTAAAGGCATATTCGATGAATCTAATTACAGTAAAAGTAAATCAATTAATTATCATAACATTAAAAAAATAAATTCTCCACTTGAGGTAATATCAGATGATAAAAAAAATAAGTGTCTCCGCAGCGACTATGAAAAGAAGCAGAAATATATATGATACGCGATATTAGATAACCTACAGCTCTTTGAAGGAGAGTTCAATAAACAGAATGGATCATGGATCGAGACGAGAAATCAAGTAATATTAACGATATAGACAGCAAACAACCTACAGTCGTTTAAAGGTATTTCATTTATCAAAATTATATACACGAAACGAAAGGAAACAACCTACAGTCGTTTAACGGTAATTTATTAATTAAAATGATATATAACCATATAAGATACAATATATGAAAAATAGGTGGTAAGAAACTAGGTAGATTTTACTTGTATCTAGTAGATTTGCAGATACTGGCGTTTCCTGCGAAGGCAAGTCTACACCATGTAGTTGTATCACCTTGAGAAAAGGTCTCGGTACGGTTAAATAACACCAGGAACTCGCTAGGTCGGCATAGAAACGCCGCTCATAGAATGGGCAACCACAATAGTCGTTAATCCTACTTCAGTCACCTGTTATTCTGTGACGTCCATAGTCATGTGGTCTACAATCGTAGACCACCATTTAATAACATATAAAGCACATTACTTTTAAAAAAATTTAATGGTACTGTTTTATATGTTTTCTAACCTATTTCCAATGATATGAAATGTTATTTATATAAATAGCACTTTTTCGGTACAAAAAAAATAAAATACCCAACTAATTATATGTCTTTTAAAGCCTTTATTGATCATTAATAGGTATTTAGTTAAAAAAACAACTCTGGTGCAACTTTGGCAAATAAACGGTATTCCTTATAACTAAACATAAACAAAATTAGAAGTTAAATAAAAAACTAGTCACGTTGTCTTTCCCAAGATAAAAATTTGTAATAGGGAGTTCACTTGAATTGTCTGATAAGATTTCTTGGTCCGATACTTTTAGTTCGGATTCTGTTTCGTGGTCATTTCTCTCAGTTGCATCGATCTCATCTTCATCGGCCTCGCCTATAGGGCTTTCGTCTCCGATTGACGCCTCTTCCAACCACCTCGCCCATACTTCTAGATCACTTGATCTCTCGACACGTCTTTTTTTAGAGAGACATAGTGTTTCGTAAAGTGTATTATATTTACTACACACATGTAAAATAATCTACATGCTAATGTTTATATGTCTGTGCCGTCTCTACTGAAGTCGTGGGTTGCTCTAGAAAATCGTTGTTTTATAGAAAGATAGCTAAAATGCTATTCTAAAAACTGTCGTTGCTCGATTTTTTATTTTTGATATAATAAAACAGAGAAAATTAAAACACAAAATTGTTTTTACCATTCCCGATAAAATGGCGAATGCGCAGTCCGAAAAGCGATTTTCGGCGGTGTCTACCAGTTGTACCCCACGCAAATAGATCAGCAATTTCATTTATATAAACATCACTGAAATATTGCCATCTGTGGTTGGAATTTAAAATTTTGCAGTTGAGTACAAATGTAGATCTGTAGACAATTCGTACAGTTCTTGGCTATTGAAAATTGGAAATGGTCAGACATTATTGAAATCCCACATACAATGATAGCCAACAAATCTATTGTAGAATAAATATTTGGTTAAATATTGCAGCCGCTTGATGTTGCAACATACTCTAAATCAGCCATTCTGTCCTAGAAATGACGATGTAAGAGGATTAATGAGCAAGTTTTAAATATTTTGGAAGGAGAAAAATTTACCTTTTTAAGTATTGACTCAGTATAATGCGAGGATATCTCAGAAAATTAAAATTATCCAATTGAGTTTTTAAATAGCCTGACACCTTCGGGAATGCCGCCACATAGATTAAATCTCAAAGTGGGTTTAATTATTATGCTTCTAAGGAATTTAAATACCCGAAGGGGATTATGTAACAGCACCCGATTAGAAGTAACCAAACTATTTATTGCAAAATCTTATGTGTGCAACGAACCTAACAGGTATATCAACTGAAAACCCTGCATTTATACCAAGAATAGACTTGGCTCATGTACAACCAGATTTGCCATTTGTATTACGAAGACGACAATTTCCTGTTAGATTAGAATTTTCCATAACCATAAATAAATCTTAGATAGAAGTAAGGTGGGCGTATATCTACCTAAGCCTGTATTTAGTCACGGACAGATGTACGTAGCATTTTCAAGGCTCAGGTCCCATAACGACATAAAAATAAAAATATCAGAATACGAAGAAAACCAAGGCATGCTTCTAAAAGGTTCGGCAAAAGTTTTCTCAGCCAACATTGTTTATCGAGAAATTTTATAGATTCTGTAGATGATCCTTTGTTAATGTAGGTGTAACAAAGAATTTTATATACATTGCCTGGCAGAGGCAGGCTGGTTAACTAATACTGACCTGGACTCAACAAAACAATAAAAATAACGGCAGCCCTTCAGCGGCAAAATTTTACGTCAATGCTCACGTGGTCTACGTACGTAGACCAGCTTTGTGTACGGGTCAATAAAATTGACGTCCGTGCAAATCAAGCGTAACTTACACCACAGAATAGCCAACAGTCAGAATATCGACTCTGGGCACCCGCCGTTGAAAATGCCGCATGAACAGACGCCATTTTGTGGGAATAGACCTCAGGAGGGTACTCGCCTAAAGCTGCCAGGGTCGGCGTTAGGGTGCTTTAGAAGAATAGAATGAATAAAATAATAAATTTACATTTCTAACGTTTTATTGATTTTTCCATATAATTAATTTATTTCGGTTAACTGATGTTTTGAAATTTCTATTTATACATTTTATTGTGTAAAATAATTTCATCCTTAGGTAGAATTTGATCACATATTCTTTCGGAAAACTTTGACATGGATGGTGAAAAGAAACATGTTTACATTTATTATATAAATTGTGCATGACACTGCCTAATACACTTTCTTCAAAATATTCATGAAATAAATAATCTAAACTTGAAACAAATCGGATGAAATTATTATGCGGCATGTGCAAATTTCTAAATAAATCTGAATGTGCGTTTTGATAGGCTCGGAAACGGCGATAGAGCGTGGATAATCATCTAATTCGTGGTGAGCCTTACCGTACATCGTGTAAGTATCACATGTGTGTATTGAAAAACATTTTCTAATTAAATACCCACAACCATACCTAGTAAAATTTTGTCGTAAAATGTTGTCATTCTGGTAATCTGTTTCAGTAATAAATATTATTTCTTTTTCCTCCAAATGCCTAGTATTATCAATATCCTCATATGCAGCTGATTTTTCCATTAAATCAGATAGTTTTAATAAATTTTTATCCGGGTCACCTTCACAACTTGCAGTTCCAGGATGAAGTAACTTAACACACATGAGGTACTACAAAAGGTTCAGCCTTTTGCCTTTTGTTTCGGTGTGTAAAAGTTTGACATTATTTGATAAATTTAAACGGCTCCTTTTTCAATTCTAGTGTAGTGTTATAAAATTGTTTAGTTAAAATTTTTTATATAGATACGAATAATGTCAAACTTCTACACACCCAAACAAAAAGCAAAAGGCTGAACCTTATGGAGTACCTAGAAATCCCAAAGTCGCAAAAAACAGACGTTTTAAATACGAACGACCAAAAGACCTGCTCTTTAAACACCTGCATAATTGATAGTGCAATAAAAACAAAATACCGCCAGACGGTTTAGTAGGGCATAACAATTTAGATTTTAGCATTCAAATACTCTTGATAATGGCCTCACCAATCCGAAACATATACAGAGTAAAATATCTTATTAAATTATTTTGAAACATCTAAAAGTAGTGTACAAATTATCCCTTGTATTATTATTCAACGATGTTTCACAAGGATCCTACCGCAGAAATTTTTCTATCCGTATAATTGTACAAAAAAATATAATAATTAAAATAATGTAACACAATATTTCGAACCTCTAAAAATCTGCAAATATTAAAACGACCGCTACTGCTCGGGACGACGCGAGAAACAGTAATGACCGAGCTATTCCAAGCAGACGCCTATGAACCGGCAGGTTCTATTCCCAAGTTTAGGTTATGTATTGTTTTAGCGGGAAACTCCGAGTCGGTATTCTGATTCTTGGCTATTCTGTGCTTACACACTGATCACATACAGTGACTTAATAATCACAGCTATTGGGACGCACGCGCAGTTTTAACAAAATACTGACTGTTACGTTTGTAGACCAGGTGACTAACGTAGGGTAAAACATACATGTCGGTATCAGACTAGATGGCCGATAATTCGAGAAACCACACCTGGCAGTATGTTTGCCGAATAATTTCACTACAAAAGCAGACGGTAATTAGAGGCTTGATGGTCAAAAATAACAACGATAATTTTAGATACCAAATTGGTTACTTTTCTCTGTCTGAACGCTTTGAGCTTTCAGACGAGAAGGGCTGCCAATTCCGACAAAAAAAGAATATATACCACATCCATTTAGTGGCGCTTCAAACGAATTCATCTTTTGAGCGACTCGGACCACCGAAAGTAAGGTTGCGAGAAGTAAGTTAGCGAGAGTATCAATAACGCAAATCGACCAGAAAAGGGGAAGAATCACACTATTGGATTTTGTAACATTTATAGCGTTACATAATTTGGAGCAACCTGCATTCTGATAAGTTTGGCGAAATGGTAAAAAATACTTACTCTTACTTATAAGTTAAATAACATGCGAAAATTTCAGAAAAAAATCATTGATCTCCAAAACCCCATTTAAGGTGTGTGATGTCCTTTATTCGATGTCCCACGAGAGCTTATATTGTGTGGATTAACGGATAAATTTCTTCCTTCGATTAGGATGTGATAAGTAAAATACGATTGAACAGAGATTATAAGAAATTTCTCTAGAGAAACCTTTCTTTTGTTCCTTAAATGAATACACTTTGCGAGAAAATCACTCTGGGTAGCTAACGTAATCTTTTAGAAAGATTGAGTTCGGCTATATTGCTTGACAAAACAAAGTATTTCGTTCCTTTGAGAAATAGCAAGGAGTAAAACACGACTTTAGGAAAGTGCTTATTTCACTAAGAGTGACTTAACTCTGGCTATATTCAATCCATTCATCTACTCCAAATTGCGTCAAAATCAGTTAATATTACCCTATTAGATACAAAGATTTTTTGACTAAACTGCTGAATCCAAAAACTGATATTTTAATCACGAGACACACTATTAAGATGCGGTTTTCGGTGTTCATTTTCTGCGTTGACCTTGCACGACTGCATAATTATGCGAAGAGTTTTTTAGAAACCCCGAAATCATTACACAGTAACATAAGGTATTATTGTGATTTTAATACGAATTTAGTATAAACTTGATCTTACTTTATATCTAAGAGTTAATATAGCTGGAAATTGTTACCTTGCCCTTTGTCCGATATAATTTTTCTTGTGCCATATTAGTGGGTACTTTTACTTGCAGTTTTATTATTTGCAAATATTAATCAAGAGTTTCACTATTAGTGGGAATCATTTTTTGAAATTAGATTGTATTTGGCATTCTAGAATAATGTATTAATACAAATTAGGCTAATACTTAGGTAACTAAAGCCATTTGAAATGAGAGTAGACAATATCTCAGATACCAAAATTTGGAGATAATAGGTGCAAATGAATTTCATGCCAGCGATAATATCAATATATAAGCAGGTACAAAGAAATAAGGAATTACTCCATAAAGTAAAAATATATATACCTAGCTGGTAAGTGCCTATGGTTAAAATGAATTGAGCTCAGTTCGATTCCGATTTTAAGGCAAAAACTAAAAGTTGCAAATTGCAGCTAAATAAAACTCGTTCACTGCTATGAGTCATACATCTGATTACAGTTAAAACTTATTGTTCGAGTTAAGTAATTAAGATAATCAAGAAAGCATTATCGAGATATTTACTATATCGATTAAATAATCGAAAATAAATGACTTAAAGCCATCCAACGATAATTTCAATAACTCACTTATGGTAAACTATAATGACAGTATGATATACGATAAGAGATGACCTACAGTTAGGTAAAGGTATATTCGACGAATCTAATTGCACTGTTTTAAGTTCTCTTCAAAATATCTTGTAGTTCAGCCTCCAAGATTGGTGAAAAACATGTACGTTTATTGATTAAAACTTTTTCTTAACGACACCATTATTTGTTAGACTTACAATGAAATTGAAAAAAATTGGCTCCGGTTGTATGAAAGAAGGATTTGGTACAGGGTACGTTTAGATTTTTACTGAAACACTAGTTGCCTAAAAATTCTGCAGTACGAAAAATGTCGTTACAAAAAGTAACACGGAATAATCATTACTCTTAAAGCTAAAACACGTTAATAACAAAAAGTGCTGTCCTAAGACCCTTTAATTAAAGGAGTTGGTCCTTGAAATGCCTTCCTTAAGACTAGTGCCGGGTAATAACTAGTGGGTAGAGCCATGGTCATAAATCCAAATTTACATATAAACCGGAGCTTTGCATATATTGTATACAATCCGCTATAAATTTCGTTAAAGATAGGTTCTTCCGGTACAAGACTTCAGCCTTTGCAGCGACGACGTGAATATAAAGTGCACTGAAATTTATTATTATTTAATCCTTTACTAACAACATTTATTATAGACGGTTTCAGATTTATTGTACATTGTTTTGCAGGGTATATTTTATGATATAGTCTTAGATTGTTTTATCTTTATTATTTTAAACGTAAGTTGCTATTAATAATAGTTGCAAATTTCAAATTTTAATGGCATTTTTTAAATTTAATGTTTAAACCAATATTTCTTATTTGTTAATTTCAATTTTACTAAATAAAGTGATGATCACTCATTATGAATAAAAGTATCATTAAAATTTAGAAATTAATTTTATTCTTCGGTCCATTACACAGGGTTTACCTTCGTGCGTTGACAGTATAACGAGTGCGTTATTGTATATAATTATATACATATGCCCAAAAGTCCAAGTTTAAAATCTAAAAGGCTAATCCGGTCACTTTTGGAACCAAATGGTTATGGTTATAAAACCATTATGGATTCAAATTAAATATGAATTCAATATCTATGCCAACCATGTATGACGATATTAACAATAATAATGATAATAATAATAATAATATCAATACCAATCTCATGCTTAGCACTGTGATACCAGCACTAGAAGAATTTCTTGGCACTTTTCGTCAAAACCTTTCGTGTACCTCGAACGGATGAGGAGATATAAACTGATTTATTACACAAAACATGATAACACTCATTGGAGAAAGGCTTTTCCATAGGACCTAAATCTACTCCGAAATATATTATCAGTCACAGTGTCCTATCGACAAGTGATGTGGATGGTTTCAGGATGAAACAATTGGCAATTCCCGTTACTTTAAATAATATCATAAGCTGGCTGAAAGAAGAGAAATGCAACGGACAACGATTTAATAAAACGATCTTAAGTATTAAAGGCATATGAGATCCTGGATGATCCATCAACAATACCTACATTCTTGACGCAGGGTGCAACTTACCTGCTGCCTAAAGACGCCAAAATAAGGTTAAAACATCCGACAAATTACATGCCTGCTCATACTGTATGAGGCTTAAACTTCCTGCAATGCACTATGAATTTATACGAACTAGATGTGGAACCGAATCCTAGAGGAGCAGCAGATGGCATGCACGAAGCATTCAATGGTCGGCAAAGAACAACTAATTATTGTTGCACCTACAAAAAAGCCTTCATCATCACATTTTATTTCCTCTTTTTAAGTATGTTACAGATCAACTATCTAATGCTAAGTATCTGATTAGCTCGCAGAGCTGTACTAGTTCTTAGACTTATCTCTACACTCCGCGATTACAAAGCCTCCAGCGATACGTTATCGGATAGACTGACAATCCGTTGATTATATCAAATTACCTAGGCCTAGCCTTCCAATCGTTTTCCGGTTGATTGTTGTCAAGCTTGTGACTTGTTCTAAAGTTGCAGGTCAGCAGGGATGAGTAGGAATGTAAGGGAAAACAGTTTGAAAAAACCCTACTTAACATTGACATTCACAAACATTTAATATATAGTTCCGCCCCCCTGATCTATCAGTGGAGAGCTCTGCTCGCAGTTGAAGGTTAGGTAAGTATTAATCGACATATATTCGAATTAAATTGCATTTAGTGCTAACATATTTACATATTAGAAATCAAATTTATCGATATTAGAAAAGAAATTCAAGGTTGCCTGAAACATGGCTTGTTTGCTCCCCTCACACAGCTCCAGAAAGTTTCAATAGTCCTCTAGGGCATTGAGGAGCTGTGAAATGTTTACCATTGAGTTAATTTTAGCAGTGACATTGCGTAATTTGATAAAACCAGAATCATTTGATGGATTGTCAGTACTTACATGCTTTTCTCGTACACGTTCACGCTCGCACACATTCACGGCACTAGCACTAGCACTATTCACTGGTTGAAGGCTTGGTGAGTTTCTGTCGTACTGCTGGCTCCTCTGCCTCATTCGGTTATATCTCCAGGTCGGTTTCGCTGGTGGCGGTGCCGGTTTATAGGCTCCTTTCCTTTGTGGCTGTGGCATTTGTAGCTAGTTTACCTTGGACTGGTAAACCGGACAGGCTGGGTCAATGGATCTATGATCTCCATTGCAGTTAGCGCACTTCATCTGGTCCTGGCTACATTCAGTGGTCTGGTGCGCTCCCGCGCATTTCAAACCCTGCGACAGTAAGTCAAAGCATGCCCGTGCCCCTGGCATCTTTTGCACTGCATAATTTGCTTATCAGTGCGGTGATGTTCCCATGAGACACGGACATTCATTAATGTCTTCGCTGTATTTTTCAGATACTTGAGAGTGATGATGGACTCCATAATAGTCAAGTATAATGGGCTTCTGGTTTTTCGCATTAGGTGAATGTATTTGATTTTGAAATCATATTCCTCCATTAACGCGCTCCGGACATCCTGGGGCAGGATGTCTCCATCCAGCCCTCTGAGTACAAACGCATAAGTTTTAGTATTCTTCTCTGCATAAGAATGGTATTCTATGCCCTCCTTGTCATATACTCTCCTAAGGGTTTGCCAGTCTTTGAGGTGAGCAGACCAAATTACGACGGAATTCCATGTGTACTTAAGTTTATGTTCGGTTATATTCAGAATTTTCAAGTTGGCAATGGATTCTCTGGAAATTTCAGGCCACCCTTATAACTATAAGAGGCTCACCCTGCGTGGCCTGCTTTTTGATGTTACGTTTTCTTGAGTAGACTGTGAAGTATCTTTTAGATCACCTTCTGTGTCGCTCAATACTTGATATCGGTTTCTGATACTAATCGGTGGCTCTCCTCCTCGTCTAGGTATACTTTGCCTATGTTCTGCTTAAACTGCAGCGTTTTATACGGCACATTGAATTTTGCTGCTGGGGAGGCGGTAACCTCCATTTGAATGGAGATCGTTTTTAACTTCAGTGGGCGGGGCCTCGACCATCACTCGAGGGGCTAATGCAACATCACCTGATTTTGCATCTAACCGCGCAGTACCAGTTAGCTCCAGTAAAGTACATGGTAATACCAATAAAGTACATGGTAATACCAAGCTCCAGTAAAGTACATGGTAATACCAATAAAGACGATTTCAGCGGTTAAAGAACACGCAGAGCTCAATTTTAACGGATAACTGCGGATCCGTACCGCACTTCGTGACGGTCGAATTGCAATCACGAAAACGCCTTCCAACAGTGCAACATAGCTGGCTTCTGGAAATTCTGAACGTGTATAAAATAAGCCCAACCATATTGGTATTTTTGGCCCGCCATGAAAACCTGGCGTTCAGCAAATTAACAATAAATAATTTACCATGAAGCATGAATTTTGTCTTGCTCTACACATGCTAGACTCCACCAAATATAGATCTAACATCAAAGACATTCATGAGACAGCACAAAAACTAAATCACTTACTGTATATGGGTGATCTAAAGTTAATGGTAGCCGTAAAGAAACATGTGAATCAAATGTTGCAGATTGTTAAAGATTTCTCAAAATGCTGTTATTGTTTGGATTTCAACGGCCAGTGGGAAGACAATTGAATTGATATAGGAGGGCGAAACCTATAGATATCTGGGAATGAAACAATAACGGAAGAGTAATCATCAGATTATGAAAAAGGAAAAGATATGTGATTTCGAGAGGAGGGTTAATCAAGGGTTAAAAACGTCACTGAACAGCAACTAACAGTTTCGCGTGTTTGGATGTTTATTTAACATTGTATCCCCGAGTAACATCGATATTCAAGAATTACAACGCAAAGGCGTAAAACCACCTCCCTGAAAGCGACGTAAAAAAGAATCTTTCTCGGCAGAACGTAGGAAGAGGACTAACGGTCATTGGCAAACTATGAGATCATCAGATCATTAATTTGCGATATAAATCTTTAACGAAAGCTCAAGGTTCTGAAGTCTGTAGTATTATATTTGTCGTCGTTCCTGTTTCTCTACTGTTGTGAATGTCCCAAGCCTCAGCATCCGACGAGGGAAGAAAAGTTGGAGACATGCTATCTAAAATACATCGTCAAAGTTCACTAAATAGAGAGCGATAAATGCCGATATGGATGTAAAACAACGCTGTCCGTACAAAACGTTACTGAAGAATGTCAGCTTTTCTCTGTAGTGAAATATAAGGATAGATAGAACTTAGCCAGCATTCTGCAACCGAGAATCAGGGTCTCTCCTATAAACATGAACCTCAAATATTTCTGAAAAACTGTGACTTCCGATTCTGCTGGATTTGTACAATTTTAATTGACCAGGCGGTGATGCGTAATGGACTGGATATCACCCTCGCAAATAATTTCTTTAAGGTTGCAACCTTTGTGGAAGTGTCAAAATATGCCCGAAAAGAGGCCGATTAATCGCGTCGAAATAATGCCGGAAATAATATCATCAACTTAAGATGTGCCGGAAAACTTGCAAAGAAATATCGAGACGTTAGATTTGTATAAAAGCGTATTCAGAAAGGTGCCATTCGACCGCGAGAATTTTTCGGGAGTTGATCGGAAACTCCTAAGATAGGATATATCAGAAGTGTCATCTTAAACTACCCCATCACATGAAAAAATTTCCAGCAGAGATTAATCTCTGTGCCCTATCCTTAATTAGTGTGGGCTATTGATCAGGAAAATACGCTACAAATAACGGAAATTCTTACAAAAAAAATGAAAGTGTGCCAGCCAAAACTCGCAATTCTGTCTTTTTTATACCACCCTAATATGCATATTTTTTTTTATTTAAACACTTCTTCTGCAAAAAAATCAATGTAATTATTAGATTTTTTGTGGACACATTGCAGTTTTCTCCAAGTGATTAATTATCATTATCCTGTTGTGAAATAAACACTGTCGAATATGGTTTAAATTTATTTTATATTTCCTATAAATGCAAGTTCTGACACGATGTATTTCCTTGATATCTGCGACATTCGAAAAACTAGAAGTTTTAATGCCATCTGGTTTTGACATCAACTTCTGAAGGAAATTCTTTAAGATTCCCTAAGCTGCATTCAGTATGATCTCGAATTCTAGACAGACAAACTTAAAATAATGTTTGCACTTTAGCAAAAGTAAAGTTTCAAGATTAAAGTTTAATTTACAACTGGGTCAATTGAAAAGTTATTTTAGGATATTAATGTGGCTCTTTTTAAGTCCTGCCAAAAATATCAGCGGTTTTATTATAAACCAAGAAACCGAACCCAAAATAAAAATTAAAAACAATCAAAATAATAAATTTTAATCTTGACAATTAATTTCTTCATTATTTTCGATCAGTTAACTAAATTCATTGCAGTTGATTGTGATTAACAGTATTTCATTAATTAGTTGAAATTGATTCACTTACATTTTTTTCAACTGAGTGAGTGATGAATAAGAAGCTTATTTAAACTTCTTTTAAATAATGTTTGCAATAAAAATGTTTTCTTAAAATGCTCTAATAAAACACAGGTCTAGCGTCTGTGTCATAAAAAATCTTTTGACTTTAAATAAAAAATTTCTTTTTGTAACCGGGCGGTATTGTCGAAAAGATACCACCGCTCCCTATATATTACTCTTGAAAATATTAAGCTAAGTTAAATATGATGGACCCAGCTTTACACGATTGGTGTTATTATTCCATTTAAATTCTATACGAAAATGAAATGCTCTTAACGTCCATGAAATAAATATATTTCCATAAAATATTTTATTTCGCCAGAATAAATGTGAAGGACCACAAAGGGTACACAAAAGCAAGAAAAGGCACTCAGTGGTTTGTTTTACCACAAACAATTCTAAATAATGTAATCGGGGCAAATTCTCGGTTTGAAGCTTCTAAAAGCTTGCGTTTCTATTTTATATTTTGGAGAATTGTGAATTAGCAAAGTTTCTAAACCTGCTCCAAATCTGGGAATTCATATTTTTGAGTAGTTAATTTGAACCTCGAGGTAAAGGCAGCATGAAATATATATATAAGTGGTTGTTTTGCCTTAACTATCTCGGTTTGCACACTATTTTTAGTCCAAAATCAGAGAATAATTAATTTATAGAGTAGTAGGTAGAAAACAATAAGAGGGGCAGTTTAGACCGCATAACATGTAGTTTTTCTCCGAAGAATTAAAATAATTTTAATTTTAAAGGACTTGGTAACATTTGGTACAATTAACTTAATTCAATTATATTTATTAAATACTTCCCATCTAGACTAGAACATTAGTAAAATAAGATAAATAAGACGGGTAAATAGTCAAATAGAAAGATTGATTTATTTCCAGAATGGGTTGTTTTAGAAATTTGACTTCAAGTTAAATAAAATAATAATAATAATAATAATACCCTTGGTCATACGTGACGCTATACACTGAGTTTATTGTTAGATGGATTACTTCCCGCACATACATCAATTGATTAACTTGACTTAAAGTAGTACCCATGGAGGAGATTGCAAAATAAATAAAAGAAGAATAGTTATCAAGCTACTCAATAATGTTAAAAGAAAAAAATTATTATTTGACGTACGAAATAAAGTTTTTGCTATGTCGATTAGCGGAAAACTAACTGATAAAATTTAAAATATTATCCACTTCACAACAAGTAGGACTACTAATAACTACTTATGAGATAATACGTAACGTGTACACTTCTCGAGTCCACTGGTAATATTGATTATAATATGCTAGAAACACGCGCGAAATCGAAATTAGTATAAAGCCAATTAATGATTTAAAATCTTGGGAATTGCCTTAGCGTTAAAGGATTGTGTCTAGAACAACAACAAAGAAATAAGTATGAGACTCTGGCATGTCTTGAAAAATGTATTTTACTAAGTGGAAAATTATATACGCGAAGAAAAAAAATATACTATGTTAGAAATAATCCAGCAATTAAAAATAAATACAATTAATAATAAATGTGCTTATCTTATTTCACTTCGATCTGCTGAACTAATCTCGAGGCACTTGTGGGGGAAACATACACGACCAATGAACACGACTGCACACTGACTAGAAAAAATATTAAGGCAGTTCTCCTGACGAAGACAGCGGAAAATCCCAGTTGCCACCAAACAGTCAATAAACTAAAGATAACAGGATAGGATAGCAGGTAGATACTCATCTATATTCCCAATAGGTGACAGATCTACTTCAGGGATTCGCCCCTGCCCACGCGAGTCACCTTGGTTTATCTCCCAAGACCATACGGGGGAAACCATTGTCCCATTGTCCTTTCCAAACCGACTATTCCCCGCCAACTAGCCTTTTCCATTATGTCAGGCCAAGGGTGCACTTTAGGAAGCCTTGAAAACCAAGTATAGAAGCAGTACAAGCCCCTTGCTGTTATATGCCCCACAGACCAAAACCAGACATCAGAATAACAAAGCATTTTAAAGGCAAGTAACGGAAACCCACTTCCACAATATAATTTTTCCCAAGAGAATCTCATGGAACAATTCATTTCAAAACTAGTGCGGAGGGTAAATAGTTCCTCAGTCGGATCTCCGGGAGGAAGTGATATGAATGTGAACATGCGCAATGGAAAGAAGATAGCGACATGCAATGTAAGAGGTCTGCTACAGACAGGGAAACTATATTTAATATTTATTAGCAACAAATTTCAAAATTACAAATAAGCAGTAACGAATTAACCTAAACAATTCAAGTAATACAATGTATTTCATATCATTTCTAGTCCTAATACTAATATTGCTAAATGTTTCACGCACTATGGTATTTAATACTGTGTGTGCGTCTAAAATGCTTAATATATTAATCGTATTAGAGGTCTAATAGTAAAACTTTATAATGAATAAAAATCTTATGGAGAGCAAATAATATTATTTATAAAATCCAAAAATCTAAGTGAAACAACTTAAGTGGAACAAAGGCTTATCAGCATGATTTAAGCTAGATATGCTACATGAAAATTAGTATCTACAATCCACTTACAAATTTCTTTTTTAATTCTGAAAAAGGGTTTGTTTTTAAAGTTTTGTGGCAATTTATTAAAAATTTTTGGTCCAATACAATAAATGTGATTTTGGCATAAACTGTGTTTGGGGTTCTGAAGAGTGACATTTCTTTGGTTGGCATATCTAGTATAATGGGTAACATTAACCTTGTAATAATTATTAACAAGCATAAATCTTATAACTGCTTCATAGTAAAGTTGCTTTAATGACAACAACTCACTTTCTTTATAGACTAAGTTTGTTGGATAAAGTTTATTTTTAAAAAGCATTACTTTTATTAGCCATTTCTGTGCAATATTTAATTTTTCTAGAGCCGTACACCTGCATTGCCCCAAACAACAAAACCATAACCCAGTACTGACTCAACGAGTGCAAGATAAACTATTTTCAAAGTTTTTTTTATTGACTAGATTTCTTAACTCATAAAACTTAAAAATTAACCTTCTGATCCTGTCCGTAACTACCTTGATATGATCTTTCCCTGATAGATTTTCATCGACAAAGATGCCAAGATATTTGAGACTTTTTGTTCTTTTTATCATTTTGTCACAGTTGCAATAAGGACGGACAACACTGCAAAATGGTTCATGAATTTTTAGATTCTGAAAATTAGGCAAATTTCGAACTGATAATGAGAAATTCAAAAACTTAGTTTTAGTAATGTTTAGTGACAGTAAACTGCCATCAAGCCACTGTTTAATTTTTTGTATAGCTATTTCTGCTTTAGTTTTAGTTTCAGTCCAGCTATCCCCACCAACCACTATGGCAGTATCATCCGCAAAACAATATACATCACCCTCAGAAATCAATGACGTTAGGCTATCTATGTATATAATAAACAGCAAGGGAGAAAGTACTGTGCCCTGTGTCACACCATATTCCATCTCTAATCCCCCACTACACTCGTCTTGTATTCTACCTGATAAATATGATTTTATTAAATTATTTGAAGTTCCCCTAATGCCTATATTGTCAAGCCTGTTAATGAGAATATGGTGTGCCACAGTGTCAAACGCCTTCCGCAAATCGAGAAAAATACCTATTACATTTTTTCCTATATCAAGATTCTTTAAAATTTTCTCTGTAACCAGACACAAAGCATTTTCTGTACCCAACTTTTCCCGGAACCCAAATTGCTTTTTATTTAACAATTTATAGTTTTCCAAAAAAAAAATCTGCTTTTTAGGCACTTTTTTATTAACTTGCTAATAGTGCTAGTGAGAGCTATTGGCCTGTAATTACTAACATCTTTTTGGTTTCCGGATTTATACAAGGAGATGACAATGGCACTTTTAAGGACTTTAGGAAAAACACCCGTCTCAAAAACTCTGTTAACAATATGTGTTAAAGACCTTAATATGTATTGGGGGTGTAACTTTACTAAATCTGAGCAAATGCAGTCATCTCCTCCCTTGATTAATTTTTTTAAGGAATTTGTTTGAATTAAAACTTCCCCCTGTGTAACAGGTCTTAAAAAAAATGAGTGACTTACCCTTGTCCCTTGAAATTCAATTACAGATTTTATGTTCTTGGCTATATTTTTTGTAATACTACTAAAATAGACGTTAAATTCTTCAGCAATTTCCTGTTTATCTGAAATTTCTACATTATTATTATTTATGACACATTTATTTTTAGATTACTAGTCTGCTCACTTGTAGCCTCTCTAATCAATTGCCAAAGTTTCCTTGGGTTATTCACATTCAGATCAGCACGAGACCTGTAATAAGAAAACCTTGACAGCTTTATGAGTTTTGAAAGTGTATTTCTGAAAATTTTGTATCTGCTCAATAAGAATATATTATTTTTGTTCATCATGCATTGCTTTTTTAACCTATCCCTATTCCTTATAGATACCAACAAGCCCTTGGTTATCCAAGGTTTTAATCTATTTGCTTTATTTGATATTTTTATTATATTAGTTGATTTTTCTATGTAATTTTTAGCCCATCTATAAAATTGAGAGTACAGACATTTGCATCTCTGCTACCAGTAACATCATCCCATTTTTCACTTGAAATCAATGTTGAAAATAATTTATAACCTATTTTTTGATAATAGTTATTACGATTTGTTTTATTTATATCATTATTTTCGAGTCTTATATTTATCAAAATAGGATCATGATCCGTCAAGCTATGTTCTAAGACTACAGAGACCACTCTATCAAAGATTTCTTCTCTACACTTAACAAAACAATGATCTAAACACGACTTAGAGGCACCAACACTTCTTGTATACTTATTTATTACACTTGAAAAACCACAACTGTGTAGGGTAGTTATATAATTGTTTGTTATGTCACACTCGGCCAATAGTAGAGAGAGAAGCCAAATGCTACAATATAAAATTACTGGGCCTAGCGGAAACGCACTGGAAAGGATCCGGACACAATCAAAGACCTGCCTGGGGAAGAAATAACAATTATACAGGGGGAAATAAACGCTAAAATTGGCGAAACGAAAAATGACACACATTTGAAACAGGTTGTGGGACGTTTCGAAATCGAAATAAGAAACGAGAGGAGAGAGAGAATGCTACAATTCTGCTTGGAAAATAACCTCGTTATAACCAGCACGCTATTCCAACATCATGTTAGACTACTGTTTACTTGGAGATCACCCGGCAATAAGTACACAAATCAGATAAGATTGGGCAGATAAGACAGAAATAAATCGACAATTATCAAGTAATAAAACAGACATAATGAACCACGAATGCGAATTGGAATGGTCAACATTTAACAGCAATATTGAAGAAACAATTAATGAACATCAAAAAACCAAAGGAAGAAATGGACCGAACAAACACTGGATAACAGAAGAAACGCTGAAGGTAATCGAAAAAAGGAGAAACATAGCATACAAGAATAACGACCAAGTGAAGTACGCTCACCTCAATCGGGAAATTCAGATAAGGTGCCGTATAGATAAAAGGAATACATCAAAAAAGTATGCGAAGAAATTGAGAAGTACAAAAATACTAACCAAACACGTGATCTTTTCCAGAAAGTAAACCTACTGTCGAGAAAATTTATATCTAAAACAATGGCCATAGAGGATATAGACGGAGCGTTGTTATGGGAGACTGCAAAGAACTTTACAGCGATGATCGGGATCTAGAAAGACAATACTCGGAACATTACGAGGACGAGGAAGCAGAACCGAATATACTAAAGGAGGAGGTGATAGAATCCATACAACATCCGAAGACAAACAAGTCACCAGGACTAGACCACATAATAACGATACTGGAAGAACCGAGGATAGAGATACTATTAGAAATTTGCAACAAGATCTGGTATACGAGGAAATGGCCAAGTAACTGGACTAAATCCATATTTATCCCTTTACACAAGAAAGGTTCTACCAAAAACTGCGGAAATTATAGGACAGTCTCTTTAATATCACACGCAACTAAAATATTCCTGAGAATAATCGATCGCCGCTTACAACGTCATCTGGACTCACAAATATCACCTGAGCAGGCAGGCTTCGTGAAGGGAAGAGAAACACGTGACCAAATCTTCAATATTAGACAACTAATAGAAAAATAAAGATAATTCAATTTGCCTATGATTGTGCTTTATCGATTATAAAAATGCATTCGATTGCATAAAATGGAAATGCTTGTGGCGGTTACTAAGGGGGTCCGTCAAGGATGCATACTGTCGCCTCGGCTTTTTAACGCATATGACAAATACATAATAAGACGAGCGACTTTGAGGGAGGAGTGTCAATTGGTGGTAAATGACTAACAAATTTACGATACGCAGACGATATAACGTTGCTGGCGAGAGAAGAGGCAGAAATTAAGATAATGTTGGATAGAGTGACGAGAGAAAGTGCTAAACTGGGCCTAGAAATATATCGCAGCAAGACTAAACTTATCAACAGAGGTGAAATCCTCCCACGACCGAATATTCCAAATATGGGATCTCTAATAAGTAACCAAGGATGGTGCGAAAAAGAAATAAAAAGGCGAATTGCAATGGCACGAGGAGCCATGAGCAACCTTATAAGAATATGAAGAGATCGTTACATTACAAAAAACACGAAGATCATGTTAGTCAAATCTCTCATATTCTCAGTTCTTCCTGTACGGAGAGGAATCCTGGTCAACGTCCAGGTCCCAAACATCAGACATACGAAGAATAGAGGCGTTTCGGAATGTGGTAGTGGCGACGTATGTTGCGGATTTCATGGACAGAGAAACGAACCAATGCATCTATATTAAATGAACTGAAGGTCAAAGACAGATTGTCCACAATATGTCGCCGACGAATTCTAAAATACTTTGGACACACTACAAGACGAGAGGGAGACAAAATAGAAAAATTGATAGTACAGGGAAAGGTGGAAGGTAAACGGACGAGAGGCAGGTCACCTGTTATATGGATAGATCAAGTAATACATCACTACAAACCCTACTAACTGAAACAATGGACCGACAAACATAGAGAACTAAAGTAAATGTATGTACCTGATTTCATGAGATCACGATTTATCAGGCTTGAGAATACGACTAAGAAGAAGAAGATCATACAGGATATTAAAAAATAATACATTTACCACGGCATCAACATTGTCAGTTACAATGGCTGACTTTTGAAGAGTGCCCTTCGTTCTATTTTTAATGATAAGAAGGGCATAAATTACACTACTGCCACTTTTTTCCATTCCAGTGCCTATCTAGCCATTCTTATACTAGCTACATGCCACACGTCACTCATACCCAATTCCTTCACGTCGGTATCTGAAACAATTGTCCAAGGTTTCGATCTGACAAATCCTACCTAATTCAAGTCAATACTCTGGCCACAAGGTAAGAAAATAGGTAATTTATCATTTTACCAACTATTTCACTATTATGTGCAGTCTAATTAGCACATACACCGATTAACTGCGTATCGATGTACTGTTCACTTAGCAGAAGATACATTCGACAGGGCGGCTACCAAAACTCCAAAGCTAACGTTTTCCAAACAACCTGAACAATTATAACACCCAAGGTCCAATCTGTGGCCTTGAAACGAATATTAACAAATCTCTGTCCGATAAGACAGTAGTTCAGGACGCGTTACTCGAGCCGGTAGGCAGACAGTAACAACAAAGCGCGGCTTACTAAGATAGGCACAAGCTAAAATGTATAATGAGACGCTAATTTACACGATTTCCTTAAAGCAATCACAAAAAGAAATTAATTAAAAATGCCACCTTTGAGAAAATAAATTTAAAACCGACATGATACGGCATATTGGTATAGTAAATGTCCACAAACATCTTCCACCATGAAGTAGCAATTGTAGAAATTTCAAAATAAGGTAGCATTAATTCTTCCAAAGTGACATATTGCGAGTTTGTTTTCGTGGTTGTTTTTATGCCACTTGATATTTTAAGATATACCCGTTCCTTCTAAGGAAGCTGAAAAGTCAAATTGGCCAAATCCGGAAAGGTAAGTAAAACAAAACAAGGAAAGGCTGCCTAGAACCATTTAACAGCAGAAATAGACACCGAATGCATTAAAACTTGTATTTACTACATCCATAAGAGGTAAACTTCTTGGAAAGTCCTTCGAGTGCAACATGTACCAAAAAAAGGCAAGAACACCACGCCATCAAACTATCGTCCAATTGCCTTGCTTCCAATAATCCTTCATAACGTGTGGTCAATCAGCAAATGCTCAAGTATCTCGAGACCAACATAATTATTAGCGATAACCAATAGAGCTTCCTCAAACAGAGATTGACAGGAGACATATTGGCTTATGTAACTCAAATACGGAGTAGGGCAAATGAGAACTATGGAGAATCTCGAGTGATTGCGTTGGATATTTCGAATGCATTCGACAGAGTTTGGCATGACAACAAACGGCCGTCCTTTGGACTGCCAGCGTCTCTTTGCAGCTGGCTTGCAAGTTTATTTAAGAATCGATCTCTGCATGTTGCAGTTGATGGACACATCTCAGACACATTCACCATAAATGCGGGAGTGCCTCAGAGCGGAATACTTTCACCAACTCTGTTCCTTATCTATATTAATGGCCTGCTAACCGAAATCAATAATCCTGTTTACAGTTTGGCAGATAACAGTACCCTTGTCTCATTAGATCAGAAATACCTTTCCCAGCTACTGAAATTTATCACGGCAGACAGGAACAGATTAGAATAATTAATCAAAATCTGGAGAAAGTTCGAACTTGGGGCAACAGGAATTTGGTCCAATTTAATGCTACAAAAACCTAAGCAGCCACGTTTACGAAGAAAGCCAATACGGCGGCGTGCCCGGACATCATTATGGTGGGATCGACCATTCCTTCACCCTCGTCAATGGGACTACTGAGTGTCTCGGTCAACAGCAATATGTCCTGTCATGACATATTGGCACATTGCTAACATTGCAAAAGCTTGGTGCGCTATTTCGCAACAAAACACTATATACACCGCAGTAGCTACTCTTGCTCTACAAAGCATAAACAAGACCATGCTTAGAGAATTGCTTACATATCTGGGGTACCGCTCCTAAGAGTAACCTTAAGCTGCTGGATTCCATTTAGAAGAGAGCTGTGCATCTCGTCGGTGACTCGGAGGTGACCCGGGATCTGGATAGTCTGCAGCACCGCAGACATATGGCCGAGATTTCCTTGTTTTATAGATATTCTCACGGCAGATGTTCGCGGGATTTGGCCCGCATCATCCCGCCCCCAGCAGCGCCTCTAAGACAGTCACGAGAGACGGCTCGAGCGCACCCGTTCGTCGTACAATTGGAAACACCTAGAACGTCGCTTTACAAGGACTTTTTTGTCTGGCGCACTGCATCACTGTGAAACGCACTCACAGTACATCTGTTTCCCCCTAATTACAACCAACAACTATTTAAGAACCGTGTCAATCAACATCTTCGAACACACACCGCTCGTCGAGTGCCATAGGATCTGCCTTTAGTGTGTATGTCACTGCCATAAAAAATTAGTTTTTTTTTTTAATTTAGAACCTACGAGATCATTTGAGAAAACCTAAGTTATGCTAATGTTGTTGACAAGCATGTATTGTAAACAAAATTGAAAAACAAAGAAATCCGCTTAATATTAAACATTCAGTTTTATTTTAGACAAGCACACGTATAACCCCTTGATCCTTTTTTGGAAGAAGAAAAATGAAAGGCATACAGTCAAAACAGATGGTCGAATCCCTATCATTAGATGTGGATGCAAATTAATGGATTTTAGCCGTGATTAGTGAGAGAACCAATACTATACTATGTAATGTGATCAATATATAATGAAATACCATTATCATGTGTGCCTTATTTTAAATCTTTCTCTACATTAAAACCAACGCCTTATAAAAATTAGTATAAGCGATTTTTTTTACATAATAGTGAATAACACAGAGTTATGAATAAAATTTTACTTTATTTAACAATCAATAATACTGCACATAATTTAAGGATGTTTCTCCTTATCGTCAAGGCCGCCCGGCCGTCGTGAACAGGTGCGTTCTGTAAGCAGTCACAATCAAGAATTTGTTTGACCTTTTGGATTTTTAGTTATCGTTCTTCCCATTTTAAAAAAGTTTTTGATTTTGGTTATTTTGATATCTTTTATGTAAAAATGTTGGTTTTTAACCATGAGTATTCACATGATAAGTTGCTGGAATCTTCTTCAAACCATTTCCCATTTTAACGACGAATAGCACTATCGATACGAAAACCTTCTCCTAATTTACACTCTTCTGATATGTCAATGAAATTGTTAATTGATAAAGAGATAACTGCTTAGAATCAGGTTCGAAAATTAGTATGAAGAATATGAGACCAATCTCAAGCTTCTTTTTCCAGACTTCGCTGTCGCTCATGCGACAAACTGTCCTAAAACGATAAGTAGTTCATACATCCGTTACTTATTAAATGTTGGCTAATCAATATATTTCAGGTTACCAAATTGACATCATTATTCACAGAAACAAGGAAGATAGAAAATAAAATAATTAATCGTTCTTCAGCAAAATGATTCCAAATAATGCATGTTTATGCAAATTCTGTGTCTGTAGACTCTGAAAGCTTATATATACATTACATGTGTTCCAAAGGGAATACGAATTTACATATTTGAAAACGAACTCCATATTTTAAAAAATCATATTTTACTTGTTTAATCTAAAATTCAGGGTAAATCCTCCATGCAAATATTTAATCTCGCATTTAGTAACTGCTCCAGAGATTCGTTATCCTTGTTCTAGTGAGTAATTTACCCGAGAGCGCTTTTAACTAATTTATCCGTTACAAGTCCTAATTTATGTGCAACTTTAATATAATTTCGGAAGCTTCAACTACATAAATAAATATGACCAGCTTTCGATGGAATCTCATATCATAAACTATGTTTCTAAAGAACTTTTAAAAGAAATAATGTTTAGCACTTAGCCACTCACTTAATGATTAGTACGAGCACGGAACGGTTGCTGTGAGCAACATTTTTCATTTCATTTCATTCTACTGGGATTGTGCAATTTTAACCGACCAGACTGTGATGCATAATAGACCAGCTATCACCTTCGAAAGCAAATCCTCCAAGGTTGCTACTTGTGTCGGTGCACAATACTCAAAATCTGCTCCAAAATAGTGCCGGGAAGATTTTCAAGTACCGAGAGTTGTAGGTCATAATACACAGTGCGAATAATAATTTCGTCATCTGATATTCAGCCGAAAAGCTTGCAGAGAAATATCGAGAAGTCTGGGCTGAGTCACTACGAACCCATTTAGAAAGCTGACATGTTTTCGACCACGAGAATTGTTCGAAATTTCATCGGAAACCCCCAAGATCGGAAACATCAGAAGTGTCATGCCAAAGGACTCCATAACACGGAAATGGTTCCAGCAGATCTTAATCCCTGTGATGCTTAACGCATCTGGGATTAGGTGAATACTCCCTGTAAGACGAAGTGCGAATTTCCAAAGGAATGCAATGCAGATATTCACTTTAAAATAACGAGTGGATTGTAAATATGGACTATGTGTAAGAGCAGGAGAACATGTAAGCTACCCAAGAGCCGGATTTACAGCACTTGCGCCATCTGTGTCCACGCATACAACATGTGTATTAACTTATTGTTTTTCATCATAGAATTTGGTGATAACGCCCTGTATGTTCGTAGTATGTTTGAGCCATAATTCAAACTCAAATAAAGTTATTTCACCCCAGGTAAACAGTAATTTGTGCATGTAAAGCATTGTTTTTCAGTTACTCCTTAGTTTGAATCTGAATTATCGGTAGAATAGATTCCATTATATGAAACAATCGTTGGAAAACAAGTTGTCATTCTACGTCAAGGAAAACGTTTTTGACCGTTTTCAAGTTAATATATCTTTGTCTGCGTCAATGTTCTGTAAGCAGCAATATGTCAAATAAGGAAAGAACCCTCTCGAATGCATCCGCGTCCGCGCAATGCCCGCTCTATTCCCCCTGCCGCGCCGCGCCGGTAGTAAGAATTAGATTTTAGTGTCTTACAAACACTCAACCGTGAAGCAACGGCTTCAGTCGTCGCGATGCTTGAGTTTGGCGCCAGAAAAATCATTCTTTGTAGCTGCTCTGTTTGACGTCAAGATATTCAGTCATTTTCTGATTTCTTTGCACAGATATTTAGTCTTTTGGACGTTTTTACGCACTTTCTCAAGACAGAAACGCTGTAGCGTCTGTCATGTACTAAAGAATCGAATCAAGTTTCGAAGTCTTAGATCCCTGGTCTGGAAAAGCAGTCAGTTGAAATTTTTAAATAAAAGAAAGTTGATTAAATTGAGTAAAGAAAGGAGTTGATGTAAAATTAAATAATAATAATAGTTTTGTTAGATATTTATTAATAGTTAACCTAATTTAAAGTAATTAGTTTTATGCGAGAAAGGATGAATGCGTGTAAGTAGTTAGAAAAATTATTTTATTCATTGATCATATTTTATGCAAATTAAATCCTGCATTATTAAATTACCTGAGACCTAAACTACATGTTTCAATTCACACCCTATGGGTACAATCCCACCCACCTATGGTCCTACAGTTCGTTAATTAAATTGGTCAATCATAAAGTTAAATTACTACCCCCGACCAAGTACAACGATTCTATTTCGGATAAAGTAATCACTAATAATAAGATCATGCTTATGTAGGGCAAGCCGATAATCACCGATTGAAGAATTCTAGCAATAGTTCGGACATAGTTCTACATGAAACAAGAGTGATTGATATTTTCAGCCTGGAAGCTGCCAACATTTTAAACAAAGAGCATAATAAAATTACCAAGTATAAGAATTTGGAAATAAACGTCAATAGAATGTGGAACACATAGTCAAAGGTAATTCTAGTGATTGTGGCAGCATAGATTTAACAATAACTACATCGAACTAATCCCAGGCCAACCAGGAAATGCAAAATATTGCAATATTGGTGACATCACCTCATCATAAAGTAGGTACTTGGGTGAAATATTTTCATTCTTTGTTAAAATCTCGTTACACAATACTGGCGTTAAGGTGAGAAAAAAATATAAAAATACTAGTGAATGGATTAGGAGTCTAAAAAGATGCTAGTTTCTCAGAAATATGGTTGAAAGGGCGATAAAAAGTAGGGTCTAACAAAATTAACTATAGGTCAATAAGTTGATCCATTAATAAATAATGCATCACGGTGCAAAAGCAATATATGATTTCATTGTCAATACCCACTTTAAAATATATTGAAACAGATTACATTGTATTCTTATATATTATTTAGCTCTTTAACATAATATTACTTATTACGATTCACATCTCTTATTAGTATAATACTCGATTACATTTTCACTCTCAAATAGCATATATATAACATTTAAGGAGAAATGCAGTAAAAAGTTAACTGGTATCATTCACCCCGCCAAATATCATACACCACACACATATTCCAATACATTTTCCATTTAGCAAATGCAGCATAATCAATTTCCCTTGAAAATACGTTCCCAAAATATGGTCGGTCCTATTCAAATAAAACGGGTGTGGAAGAGATCCGATTTGGGATAAATATATCGTAAATTCTGCGACGTTTTTCCTCTGGCAAATGTCAAAAGATCGGGTCCTGATAAGCGTGGCAAAAAAAGGATCACATTGGAGACCGTTTACCGATTATAACATGTAGTTACACAAATATTATCACATATTACGATAAACACAGAGTAAACCAGACCAAATAATATTATTTTTTATTGTGGTAAGGGTAAAGTATTACTTTAGGCCCTTCACTTACTGGTGCTTGGTTTATCAACGCTTAGTTGAAAGTGCCATCTATACAAGTAATAGTTTACGGCACCTCAAGTATCGTTATGTTGGCAACAAATTTTAAGCTGGAGGTTATTATTTGTGATTGGAAATTTTGCGCTATGGCAATCCAACATCAGTTTTGTTTTGAAAACAGATTACCCAAAAAAGACTTCCGCTTCGTCTTCGGTCGACTCAGCGCGCGTTTTGTAGCTGATCCTTTGCCGCCATTTTGGGTGGCTATCTTTATTTCTAGCCTGAAGAAATTCCCATTCACGTTGGATCCAGGCCGGGGGCTCCCGGATATTCCCGTGGGTCCATTTCTGTCTATGCTTGCAAAGATTCAGCTTACAGCTACTACTTTACGTGCTCGATGCCTTGAAGGGTCGAAAAATATATTGCGACCGATCCAACATTCCATTCAACTTATTATACGGCCTATATACTGCAAGAGGAGAGAGAAATGAAACAGTGGACTATGACTGAAGTCAGATGCCCTTAGTTAGACGGTCCGAAGCATCTCAAACCAAGTTTCTGGGTGAATGCCGTCCAGCGAAGCCCACACGTAACGCAGCAGCAGCATAATTTAAAGGAAAGTGTTGATTTTTAAGTATTAAACCTTGCTTACTGGAGAAATAGAATAATTTTTGAACAGCAGCGATTTCTGTTCCATTAGTAAAAATTAATGATTATTTTTTTGGAGTGCGTGAGTGGAGTTACAAATTTATTTTATTTTCATATGAGCCACAACAACCAATGGCTGTGAATCCAACAACTTCCCGAGTATAATAATTTTTGGAGGAACTCCATTTTAATTATAGGTAGTAAATATTTAATAATAGACGCATAATCATAATACTTATCCATCTATACCCTCAAGAGCTGCGCACTCGCTTATCGTAATGAGCACTCCTGGACACCCCTTTAAGAGAAAAGAAAAAGGCCAGTCTTAGATTCTTACCAAACCAGTTATTGGCTCTCGATTGTGCGTCACCCGTTCCACCCACCAAAGCGTCCATTTGAGTTTTCCTGATAGTATCGTCGGCAAACAAAATATAATGTTCACTTTTCCTGATACTAGTAAGGTTATTAATATAAATAAGAAGTACTAAGGAGTCCAGAACAGATCTTTGTGACACCCCAGTGTTCATGATTCATCACCACCCTTTGAGTGGAATCCACTAAATAGGGTCTTGGTTATGTCAATACTGCTCTGACTAAAGTTATACAACGGAAGCTTGCTGATGAGCAACTCGTGCTTGACACAGTCACAAAAGATGGTACCAAAATGTTCTTTGTTGCCTCTACCGTATTACGTTCTTTTTTATACACAAACTGTTCATCGCATAGTAGTGAGTTTACCTCGAGATATCGCGCAATTTTCCAAGACACACGCCTTTTAAATATTCTTGAGAAGATTGAAAGCACGAAAGTTGGACGATAGTTAGAAACATCAATTTTTTAGTTTTTTAAAGTTTGGTATTATAATGGCTTGTTTGTGATAGGGAGGGCAAATACCTTCATTGAAGTAGAAGTTTAAAAGTTTTGTTAATGGTAATCTAATAAAGTACTTAATGGCCTTAATAAGTTTAACGGACGCGCGTCTTCATTTTTTTAATTCATTATGATATCTATAACTTGAATAAAACACATCCCCTCTACCGGGTAGCGTGGTGGCTCAGTGGGTAAAGCCTCTGTCCATAGTGGCTATTCTCGGCCCGGGCATCATACTTTGTAAAAAGTTTGATGCTCTGAAATTTATCGGAGCCACAGGCAAGTGTAAAATGTATCTGCACCAGTCTCCCCATTCACGCCGATAACCAGGCCTGTGGGATTGAATAACTCGTGGGATTGAAGAAAACAGTTACACACTTGTTAGTTGGTAGATAACTGGCGACTAAGGTTGTACCGCGACCAAGGGTGGAAGAACCCGTGGTGAGACGTGGAACGGGGTTGTACAGACAGCTCAGGCTCTTTCCAAAATCCAAGGGTTAGAGACCCTTGGCCGGGATACGGCCAGAGCTAAAAGTGATCGAAAACCGTGGTTAGGTGGCACAATGGTCCCAAATGGTGGCCTAGGTGCAAGGACCGCTAATGGGCCACCCCTCCTGATCTTTACCCTCTTTTTTATCCACCTCCTCAAATTATAGATGTAACCAAGGCCGAGGGTTCAGTCTGAACTGAACATCATCTAGAGAGTATGGTGCATCCCAACCAGATCTCCCGCCACTTCCGAGAAATACTTGTTGAATTAGTTTACGGTGGTTTACCAAATCCACAAATAATAATGAAGAAATGCGCTTTATAAAGTCAGGAAATGAAATATTTTATCTACTGATTGCTCATTAGGATAATTTATAATATTGCAAAATTTTTGTTGCATTAGTCGAGACATTATAAA
>MU182303.1:241067-251918 GCA_016904865.1 Pissodes strobi
GTTTTCCGTATTGACTATGTAATTTAACGAATACAAATAGCCACAAAGCACCCTCTGATCGAAGTATAAACATTTCTGTTGATGATTTTGTCACTGTTCCATATTTCTGGCTTCGTTATGAAAACCTAGTTTTTACACAATGTTAAGGCTATTGTTGCTATTTTATACAGTGTGCGCAAATTTAAGCCAATTTAGTTCAAAGCATTAAAACATTAAAATATGTTCGCCAATACTTAAAATCAACTCATTAAAAACATATTAGAAGCAGGCTTAATTAAAATTTATTTTTAGAGAGAAAATAAAATATAACATTAGCGACATAGGTATAATTTAGCAGTCTATTATCTAAAGCTAAAAATAATAATATACGTATTGTTCATCACAATTATCCTGTACATGTTTTTTCCATTATCGATATTGTCAATATTGCCCCAAATAAAAAGAAACCCTTTTTCTACACGCGTCATTTAATAGTCGATTTTTAGATGCTATTTTAGTTTTGAAATTACGTGCTTACAGTTAGGTCGCCTATATTGTACCACTTTGTAAAAAGTGCGTTTTGATACCAGAAGGTTATTCTGTTTAATTTTAAAATTTATAGCGGCATTTCCCACCAAAATTGATTTTGAACAGTATAATTCATAAATCAAATAAAAACCTTTTTTTGTGACACTGCCAAATAGTAAAACGTAGCTTCCTAATTTGTATCAGTTAAAATACATTAGAGGTCAACAAGCACACGCATACGTTTTTACTATTTACACAATATTGAAGTTCTTCATGTTAAACACAGTAAACTTAGCTCCATGAACGTCACCCTAATGCCAAAAATACATTAGATATATTAATGATCCAGAAGACTTTGAAGCCAAAATATCATTTTGTCTTTATTGGGGTTGTTATATTATACAGACCGACACCGGTTAAAAGTTTAAAAAAATATATTGTTTTCAAATTGCAACATTTGCTATAGGATTTTGCAGTACTGTCTATATATAACAACTAATGCGGACTGACCCAAAGAAACCTTTTGAGCCCGATTTTATCTGATAACATATTCAGACAAAATTTGGTTTTTAATCTGACGGGAAGTGATATTATTTTTTATTTCATAGCGAACACATACGTTTTTATTATTGTTTTAATATGTTATTCACGCTAAACACAGTAAACTTAATCTATGAACGTCACTCCAATGTCGAAAATACTGTTGTATAATTAATCCGTGATTAATGAGCAAAACTCACAAACATAATTGTCAGTAATAGAAGTAACACAAGAATAATGGCATCATTTTTCACACTTTATGGAGTGTATCATAGATTAAACTATGCATTTTTTGAAGTAAATCGTTTCAAATCAGATGTGAGATGTGATGGTAAGGGCACAGCTTGTACCGTACCGATAGAGTTATTCAACTATCCATGTGCTTTGAAGCTAAATAGTTGAACTAATAGGAACGTCGTCTTTATATATAGATTTCATGTTCTTATTTCATCAGCTATCCACTCAATCAGTAACTTTGTCTCTTTTTAACACGATCTTTTAACGAATTGAAAAGAGATAGCGAAAGTCTGATAGAAATCAGCGTTGAAATAAATACGGTTAAGCTTTCAGTTCACATAATTAGTATAGGTTTTTCAAACAGTGATTAGAACGAACTAAAAGTTCATGAAATCTGCCGCCGACACTGTATAAATACTTAATTCCCATCCGCATTGATTTTTATTAAAAGTATTGTTTATGAAGATTGCTGCTCTTCTCCCATCTTCAAACCAAAGGCATCATCATTTTAAAACTACTCTTTTGAACAGCTTTAAGCGTATACAAAAGCTATTTTTCGAGAAAAAAGATATTTTTTCTTTGGCTTAGAAATTGATGTTTTCACATTTGCCCTGAAAAATACATTTTGCCGACAGAGAAGCAACCATTTAGAGTTTTTTTTCTTTAAGTTACATATCGAACTCTCTTCTTTTTTCCGATCTATGCGCCTTTTTTGGGGCTAGAATGACTCAAGTTCACCCCTCTTTCAGAAATATACCTACCCAAAAATGTGCTCGCCATATTCCGAACGTGTCAAACTTTTTCCGACAGTTATAGTAGTATATTGGGTGCTATTTAAAATAAAAAAGTTAGTAAAACAATCGATAAAACCGGAATGTTATGATATATTCATGTGTGAGTACTATACTATACCTGGACGATAGCTTCGAAATTGGCCACTAGATATATTATCAATGATCCAGAAGATTTTGAAATTATTGGGGTTGATATATTATACAGACCGACGCCGGTTAAGAATTTCCAAAATTATTGTTTTTAAACTGCAACGTTTGCTATAGGATCTTATACTACAACTAATTTGAAGTGACCCCAAGAAACCTTTTCAGACCGATTTTATTTGAGAACATGGTGCGACTACCAAAATTTATTTTTTATCTGACTGAAAGTGACATTATTTTTTAATTTTAAGTAGCGTCTTGTATATATGCAACGAGAGGTCACAAGCTCATATTTCGTGTTTAAAATGACGCTTTAGGAGCTATTTTCCAGAAAAAAACATAGCTGCTTTATGACATCGGAAGCCATAAATTTTAAATAGGATGCGTTATTTTGCATGTTAACAGGCTACTATAGAGCCTATGTAAAAATGCATAAATATCTAATTAATTAAAGTTATATTCAATATGCTTCAGAGATATTCACTCTTAAGCAATATTTGCCACTAAATAATTCTATTCATCTACTTCCTGCATAAAGCATTCTAAGCTTTTTGGAAAGACTAAATACTACTTAGCTTTTTGCCAGTCGATTCTTTTTAAAAATACTATGGTATGCGATTTTATCAAATTATTGTTTCCAAATATATGACAAATATCGATGACTCAATTATTTTATTTAATTAGTAAAAAACTTATTTAGACAATGCATAATTTTCAGTAAGACAATTTAAAAAATGCAAATGTACATAATATAATCTGTTGAACACTCGAAGTGCATAACGTAATTTTTTGGGGTATTTTTAAGGCTCGATATTTTAAAAACGGTAAGCCAAATTAAAACGCGGTTTGCGGTGTTTTCTTGCTCAAGGTATGTAGATTTTACCCTTGGCTGCTGGATTGTTAGGTATGACCGAAAAAGGTTTGTACAGGGTGTAAACTAAAACCCTGCATTTTTTACAAAATTTAATTTAAGAATGTTTTTACAAAACAATATTTTATTTATTCTTATATACAGCGGAATAATCTACGATTAGATACGAAAAAAACAATTTGTTGCGTTTTTTTAAATTCTTATTTTCGTCAGGGTATTTTCGAAAATATTGATATGACATTACAAAAATTCCCTAAATCATTAGTGATAGTTCAAATCAAACTCATTGTACTACATTTTTTATTATTTCTAATGCCTCTGTCAGGAAAAAATACAATTACAACATACAGGAGTATGAAAAAGTTTACGGTAGGTTTCATTTGTCAAAATTTCATGATTTTGAATATTTTGATGCATCGAACATTCAGAGCTAAAGAAAGTATAATAAAACGTATTTTTTTTTCAACTTCCTAATTTATACTCTTTTACCAAAACGTTTTTTTTTTGTATGACACCCTAACCTCATTTTTAAAGAATTTTGCGGCGTAAAGGTATAAACCTAATTTTTAACAATATTGTAGAGTGTTTTTTTTTAATCCATTTGACTTTTTGGAACTGAATGATTATTATAACGAAATTCTAGCATTTTTATGTCTATAAAGCGGTTACTGATACTACTGGTAGGGTTTTATTACAAATTTATATTTCTACTGGGTTTGTACGGTTAATGATACGTTAAACGTTCCTGCCAAACTCAGCAGCAGATCTTTGAAAAAATGTGGTTACTTACATAAGAGGACATGCTCTATAGTCTAATAATATTTTTAGCTATGCAGTGTTGCCGATTCTATTAAAAAGTAACGACAACTTTTATATTTTATATAAAACAACCTGTTAATTTTTGGGTTCTACTTAACATTATAATACATTGTATCTAAATTCAACTCTTGTCAAGATACAAACAATTGAGGTACCGAATTTAGTACTCGTCATGCTCTCTATGGTGTAAGAGCTTTCAAATGGTGTATCGCAAACTCCCAACTAATGACAAAAATTATGAGAACATATTTTGTAAAAGTCGTTGCTATGAAAAGAAGACCGTGGATTCTATGGAAACGAACAGTTGTTTATTTGGATATTTTTACCTTCTTTGACATTTAAATATTCCGTTTTATACACATGTTTTTTACACTTTACTTCGTGATTGATATTTATTTTGTATATTTCATTTATTTAATTCATATACTAAGCCAAGACTAATTGTCACCGAAAGGCAAAATGCTCTTTGGCTCTTGAACCAAGGCATGACCCTGCAAGATGTCGCCAATTTTTATAATGTAAACCAGAGTCTAATTTCGCGGCTTAAGACAAGATATGAAACTAGCGGAATTGACACATATCGGCATGGTGGAGGAAGGGTAAGAAAAATTAGCGAGAGACCAGAAATAAACTTAATACGTCACCCGCACCAACTCGGTACGAAGTGCTCCAGAAAATTGAATGACGATCTTCGTCGGGCAACTGGAATACATGTAAACAGAAACAATTTAAGGTAGAACTTTTTATCATAGCAGGCATTAAATAATATCAAGGCCCAATTTTTACATTTAAAAAATATCTAATTCAAAAAATTCTCAAATTATTCGTAATATGAAAGGGATTTATTAATAAAAAAAGGGTCTCAATAATTATACGGGCCACTGTGCACTGTATAAAATCAAACACATTTTTTTAGAACACGACGTAGAGCGAAGTGTCCCCGTTTGCTGCCACGGCATCGTGCAGCTAGCTTAGCATGGGCCCAGCAACATTGCGATTGGACAATAAATCAGTGGAGAAACTGTTTTTTTTTTGCGATGAAACAAGATTTAATCTTATTCATTGGGATGGTAGAATTCTTGTTTGGAGAGAGCCGAATGAAAGGTGTGCCGAAGAAAACATGGCACCTCAAGAAGCCTTTGGCGGAGGAGGCTTCACAGTTTGGGCGGGGGTAATATACAATGGGAAATCTGACATTTTCACTACTAGGCAAACAGTTAATGCTGTAGTTTATAGAGACGATGTCTTACTTCCAATTGTTGTAACATTTGCTAGAAATTATCGCCATGATTTTCTTTTAGTTGACGATAATGCACGGCCTCACCGAGCGCAAATTGTGTCGGAAGCTTTGTAAGCTAATGACATAAATCATATGGATTGGCCTGCAAAGTCTCCGGATTTGAATATTATAAAGCATGTGTGGTCTCAAAATTATTAGTGAGATCTAGAGATGTTGTCCCAGAAACTTTAAATGAGCTTTCCGAAGCAATACAAGAGGAATGGCATAACACACCCAAAGATTTCATTAATAATTTAGTATACAGATGCCGTGAAGTTATTCTTTCGTCTTCGTGGAGGGCCAACTAATTATTAACGTGGCCACATTTTTTTGTTACTTAGTTATTTTATAAGTTTAATATTTCATAAGTTTTCGTTATGGTCTGATGCCTACCATTTACATCTTTAAGTTGTCCATTGTTGGGCATCCGACGTTGGTTACGTCTATCAATTCTACGAGAGGTGTTTTTTGATACACTCTATATTAGGTATGTAAAAATGTTTAGGTACAACCTACATACTCAGGGTGTCTCACGATCGATAGTACGAGGTAAAATGTATTATGATGTTAAGTAGAACCAAAGAATATTATAGTACACAATAGAAAACTCATCCCATGTTAAAAATTTGTATCTCCTATGGAAGCAGACTTTTCGAGCCTGCTTCCATCGAGCGAATCTCGCCGTAAAAGCGACCGCGTGCCGGGCCATGTTGCCAAATTTGTGCGGTTGAAATTTGCCCGGCGCGGCGTCAAAGATAATAGATAATTCTACTAGGAATAGTATATTATTTTATATGGAGGAAAAGTGATACTTTTCATGGCGCGCTCGTGTTTAACAGCCGAACGGAGTGAGGCTGGTAATAGAGAGCAAGCCATGAAAAGTAACTTTTCCTCCAAATAAAAGATGCTGTTTTTTCTTCAAATGTCGACAAATTAATGCAAAAACATCTCTTTTTAATAGTATTAATATCTAATTATTATTAAAGATAAATGGGTTCGCAAGGCGGCTTAGACCACGGTCGTAGGTGGCCTTGCTTAGACCGGTGTCGGTGAATATAATGTAACATAAAGCTGTCAGTGGACACTGTCAACAATAATTATTTTTTTAAGATTGCGTTTTAATTCCGTATTGATAAGCAGTTATTGAGTAAGTTCGATTAAATAATAACCAATTTGTTCCTAAATTAGTGATTTTTAGAAATGCAGTCGCAAATTGAGTGATAAATACAAATTGTAGTTTAATAAATCTTGAGTTGTTGACGCTTATTTTGTTGTCTGTTTGTATTGAATCTATGTTGCTATGACAACACTTTTACCTCCGCCGGCGGAAAAGTGAAAAGTAAAGCTCCGGCGGAGGAAAAACGAAACACCGGCCGCCTACACAGTCGAGTAATGACGGATTGACTGACGTTTGAAGAAAAAATATTTGTTGGTCGTGTCGTGTAGTCGTGTTGTTATGCACTCACGCAGTAGCGACTTGAGTAGCAAGCGTGCAGGAGTAGGCGAAAAGCAGTTTTCATTTACGTATACCTAAAATAATTATTGTTGAGATTTTGAGATATTAAATTGTAATCTAGGTATGGCTTCAAATGCTGGCCATTTATGCCAATATTTAACATTTTACCACTGTATAATATAATTGACAATGGGTGATATGCATAAAATTTAGGCAAATGCTTTTACTTAATTTTTTTTGAATTAAACATACAAATTAGGAACATCCAACAAGAATAGGTAAAGAGCAAAAGCAAATGCTTTATTTTATTCATTATTGTCAAAGATTTAGAAATAAAGTTTATTTTTGTTCAACAATAATTATAGACATCGTTGCTAAACAACGTCATCTTAAAGTTAAGGTAAATTCGAACCTATATAAGAAATCAGTCGATTTTCTTAATAAAAAATATAACATTAATTTCTTTATAATTTTTTTACTCGAAAACGGTTTTATCGATATTGAACAAGAATACTTTTTCTATAGCTTAAGGTTTATGCTACCCACAAATATTTTTTTGGTCGTTATCGTACAGGGTGTTAAGAATATACGCATTAAGCTGTAAACCTGAGTCCGCCCTGGTAAATTAAAAAAGCTAAATATCTTTTAAGGGCCCTATTTTAAGAGGTCCCTACTAGTGTTATCATATTACATTTTTATTAACTTACCTACATCAAGTACTTTAAAAGTTATTCAAGAAAAACCTAAAACCAGCGGCGTCCTTTGGGAGCCCATATCTCCGTAGGGATGGCCAGTAGGAAAAAAAATATAGAAACTTGTCATGTTATTTTTTCTTGTTCTATCTGAACCCGCGAGATTTCCCAGATTTTCCAAGACACCCTAACTATTTTTTAGACACCAGTGAAATTTTCTTTATGTTGGTAATATTCGGTGATTAAAAGCGAGTGTAATTCATTAAGTTTGATGTTATTAAAAAAGAACCATATATTGACTGCTTAATTTCTTCTATTTCTGCCCTACAAAAATGTAGTTTCCAATCTTGGTTATTCCTATAGCAATTCTTTACTTATTAACATCATCACAATATTACATTTAGTTCCTTGGCATTTCACACTGACATGACTGACAATGACAAAAGGTAAATTAGGGTAAAATGTACGAAATGCCTTTTAATGCTATTTTTTGCTTCCAGTAACACAGGGTGATTCCTTACCAAAAAAAAAAAAACCGAAAATGCAAAAGTTGTATTATTTTTCCTTTACTATCTTTTAAGCTCCTTGAAAAAAAAACAAGTGAGTATCGGAAAGCAGCGAAACAAAAGCAACATGGGTTTTCTCTAATGGACTACCCTGTATATTTTACGCTAGAAAGCAAAACTTTCCTCCTGGCTTCAAAATAGTATATTCTGTAACTATGTATACTTTTTATCCGATTGAATTAGAATACATACTTATAAAAATAGAGCCAAATATTACTCTAAATAAAAACGGTGTTTTAAATTTAAACTCAACATAATATCAAGTTTTGAATCGAGCGAGCTTGAAGTTTATTACGTAACTACGGAAACTACAGCTAAATGTTACTTTTGATAGACGTCAGATCTGACAAACAAGGCGTTTGAATAGGACAGAAATGTTACATTCCCGTCCTAGGACGGAAATATTATATTCCAGGACAGTTATTTTCTATTCCTGCATGTACAGTTATTGCATGTTGCCAAGCAACGAATACAATATACTGGAATCATGACTTTTGTGGTGAGAATACACATCGGAAAGGTGTCGTTTTTCGGCCGATCGGATAAAAATATATAATATGTTGACATTCAGAGTAGATGCTTCAGAAATATTCAAGTTTTAAACTCACATAATTGCAAATGGCTGCCTCGGTCAACCATGTTGACAAGTTTTAATTCGACAGCTCCAGAAAAGTGAGATACTAACAATATAATAACAATAATAAAGCGAAAACGTTGGCTAGCCATTAGCAATTATGTGTGAATAATATGTGTAATTATGTGTATTATTATGTGTAATATTTCTGAAACATCTATAGTCAAAAGCGATCTTATCGTGCGGGTCCAAAGGTCACAATTTTCACTAAAAACTTCATTTATGGCAGATTTTGCATGCAAAATCTGTCAAAGGCATGATAATTAATGAGAAATGTGACCTTTGGACCTGCACGATATGACTGCTTTTGACTATACTCTAAATGTTAAGTCAACATATTATATATTTTTGAAAGCAAGAGGAAAAGATCTTTCTCTTTAGCGTAAAATATATAGGGTGATCCATTAGAGAAAATCCATGTTGCTTTGTTTCGCTGCTTTCCGATACTCACTTGTTTTTTTCAAAGAGCCTAAAAGATAATTTAGGAAAAATAACACAAGTTTTGAATTTACTATCAATGACTCTTATGAAAGGAAAATATATTTTCACTAATTTAGTTAAAGTAACAAAAAAAAAACAAAAGAATCTAGACCTCCTTGTTTTCAAGGTATTGTACAAACAAGCGGTAATTATGCTGAAAAAAGTGATGGTAATGGTTTTATTCTTATAAAACGGTTAAACCAAGATTTTTTTAAATTTTTTCGGTGTCGTTAGGCAGAAAGGCGGCTGAAATTTAAATCCATCCGCAAAATCATTTCGATTATCTTTTAGAATACAAACCATTACTAGCCTTTTAAAACCGTCACAATATTCCCATTGTAAAGAGGACTTTGACAGGCAAATATTGTTATCTACTAATACAACATCAACAATCAAGAACAGCGCTGACAATGAATTTTTTAAATGTCTTGAAAGTAAAGATGACATTTTTTTCTGATGCGGAATCCACTAGTGCTGAAAATGTATTAATTGAAAACGCAACATACACAACACTTTTGGAAGAATGTGCTGTCACTTATTATACAGGGTATCTTATGAAACGAATAAAAAATAAATTTAACTATTTAGATTGCTTAAATAATTTTGAGAGCTGCAATAAAAGTAATATTCCACTTCTAAAGGATTCAAAGCAAATATTTTTTTAAATAAAAATTATGGAGGAAAATCTGGAGAGTCTTTAGTTGTGTACCAAAAGATGACATAGTTGCTATTGTCCAAAAATCATTTTTATATTTTCCTGTTTTTCCTGTTTTAATCTGTATGAGTCGAGACAGTACCTTGCGGTAAAAATAACAGACAAAATTTTGGCAAAAAATATTCGTTGGTTGGCTGATAAAAATAATAATTGTTACAGACACAAAGTTTTATTAATTGAACAGATGGTTATAACTAACATTTATATGTTTTGTAAATGGACATTAGATAAAAACAAAAAAAAAAGAGCAGCAAAAATTAAGCAACCTTAAACATCAATAAAAAATATATTTTGTCAATAATAAAACAATTTAGATATGTAAATATTACAGGTAAGATTTCGACAGATTCTCAAAGTAACAATTTTTTAGAACTAAAATGGTAAAGTGCGTTTTCAAAAACACTTTCTTACTTAAAAAAAGTATTAGTCGAATATTTAGGTATTTACCACAAAACTTTAATAAATTTAGCAGTTAGCTCCTCTGCTTTGGTTAATTTATTGTACAGATTGTTTACGTATAATGTTGCCCCCTCTGAATTATTTATGTTTCGACCTTAAAAAATACTGAATTTCATATTTTTAAATATTATGTACCTATGTTACAGTTTTTGCCGAATAAGATTAGATAATCTATAAAATGCCGACATAATGTATTTACGACTTTTTTATTTTTATGTTATTTAATAATATAATTTATTCTATTTTATAGGAATAGAGTAATAATCATGGATGTTGTTATTATACATGTAGTATTTTTACATTGTCTCCGGACCTATACCTATCCTAAATACGGGTCTGTTCCAGCTCAAAAATACTATAATAATTTTACAATGTATACGGACCAAAAAATGTATGCAAATTTAATGCTTGATACAATTTAAATTTAAAATTTGGCCCCCTTCCCCTGAATACGGGTCTGTTCCAGCTCAAAAATACTATAATAATTCTACAATGTCTCCGGACCAAAAAACGTATGCAAATTTAATGCCCGATACAATTTAAATTGAAAATTTGGCCCCCTTCTCCTAAATACGGGTCTGTTCCAGCTCAAAAATACTACAATAATTTTACAATGTCTCCGGACCAAAAAACGTATGCAAATTTAATGCTCGATACA
>MU182303.1:258600-281828 GCA_016904865.1 Pissodes strobi
CGGACCAAAAAACGTATGCAAATTTAATGCTCGATACAATTTAAATTTAAAATTTGACCCCCTTCTCCTGAATACGGCTCTGTTGCAGCTCAAAAATACTATAATAATTTTACAATGTATCCGGACCAAAAAAACTTATGCAAATTTAATGCTCGATACAATTTAATTTAAAATTTGGCCCCCCCTTCTCCTGAATACGGGCCTGTTCCAGCTCAAAAATACTATAATAATTTTACAATGTATCCGGACCAAAAAAATTATGCAAATTTAATGCTCGATACAATTTAAATTTAAAATTTGGTCCCCCTTCTCCTGAATACGGGTCTGTTCCAGCTCAAAAATACTATAACAATTTTACAATGTCTACGGACCTAAAAACGTATGCAAATTTTCAGCATGATGCGACAATTTAAATTCAAAATTCTCCGTACCAGCATAAAAACACGATAATTTTGCATTTTTATCCAAACTAAATACGTACGCAAAATTTCAGCCCCATCAGTTTGGGAAAACTGTTTTAAAAGTATGTGTGTAAATTGTGACAACTTGCCTTGGAAAATGCGAAATAATAAAATAATATTGAGTCGGTATAAGTGGGGACATTTGGCAACACTGCGTCGCGTTCCGGCCGGTGACACGAGGGTTAGCGCATATTATATTCGTTTTACGGGGGCATTGATGTCTCCGTACCGATTCACAGATTGCCATTTGAATAAGCCATCTATTCGTAGTAGAATTTTCTTTGGTAGAACCCATAAATCTAACAATATACAGGGTGTTTTATATAAAATATAAAAGTTGCCGTTACTTTTTAATAGAATCGGCCACACTGTATAGCTAAAATTATATTTAGACGATAAAGCATGTCCTCTTATGTAAGTAACCACAATTTTTCTAAGGTCTGCTGCTGAGTTTGCCAGGAACGTACCATTAACCGTGCAAACCCTGTAGAAATATAAATTTGTAATAAAGCCCTTCCAGTAGTACCAGAAACCATTATATAGACAATGCTAAAATTTCGTTATAATAATCGTTCAGTTCTAAAAAGTCAAATGTATTTAAAGACACTCTACAATATTGTTAAAAATTAGAGTTATACCTTTACCCCGCAATATTCTTTAAAAATGACGTTAGGGTGTAATACAGAAAAACGTTTCACTGAAAGAGTCTAATTTAGCTAAACAAGTAACGAAGTTAAAAAAAATTGCGTTTTATTATACTTTCTCTAGCTCTGAATGATCGATGCATCAAAATATTCAAAATCATAAAATTTTAGAAATGAAACCTACTGTAAACTTTTTCAGACTCCTGTATGTTGTAATTGTATTTTTTCCTGATAGAGGCATTAGAAATAATTAAAAATTATTTTGGAAATTTTTTGTAATGCCATGTCAATATTTTCGAAAATACCCTGTATATCCCAAGAAAATGAGAATTTCAAAAAACGCAACAAATTGTTTTTTGTATCTAATCGTAGATTATTCTGGTGTATATAAGAATAAATAAAATATTGTTTTGTAAAAAATATCCTCAAATAAAATGTTGTAAAAAATGCGGGGTTTTAGATTACACCCTGTACAAACTTTTTCCGGTCATACCTGACAATCCAGCAGCCAAGGGTAAAATCTACATGCCTTGAGCAAAAAAACGCCGCAAACCGCGTTTTAATTTAGTTTACCGTTTTTAAAATATCGAACCTTAAAAATACCCCAAAAAATTACGTTATGCACTTCGAGTGTACAGCAGTTTATTACAGACTCCTAAATCGATGACGAGATTTTTTTCCCTCCGCTATGGGATAAGTGAAAAAATAGCAATCAAAGTACTAGCTGATGGAGCTGTTTTTTGACGCTTCCTTACCTTTTTACATTGTATAGGTAAAATATGTAAATAAGGGGAAATTGTGTACCCTGCGAAAATTCACTGACCGAAATATAAATGGAGAAAGCAGCATCTCCATAAAAGCAAATGGATACGCGGAACAGCTTAAAACTTATAGGGAAGGATCCTTGAAGAAAAAATCGTTCATTCCCATTGCCAGAGAGTCTTGAAAAATATCTAATAAAGAGAATCAAATATAGGCTTGAATTTCAAAAATCAATATATTATGCTAATTTAATAAATCCAAAATTATACCTTTCATTTTGAGGGCCACTTTCCGATACTATTCCCGATTTAAATGGTCTTATGGAATCTTATGACATTAATTTATATTAGGCCCCAGACATACATCGTAGCCCGGGAAGTCCTTTCCATATAGGAAGTTTGATATTGTTAGTATTACGGAAATAATCTCTCTTCAGAAAAATTTCTGCTTTATGACAAAATTGCATTTAAAAATAAAACTTGAGATATCTTGTCTCAGTCTCAGAAAATTCTAGAGAAGCTTAATACGGTAACAGTTGATAGTGCTGATCCTACAATGCCTTTTACTTCGCTTCGGGGCGAACAGATTATCGAAAATTCGGCCAAAAATCTCAGAAAATTCTCCAGGGCTTGGACCTAAATGGGTGAGTTGGGACACCCGTCCGGTTCGCTGAATATGAGCGATGGCTTTTCTCGGTGGTAAAGCAAATTTCTTGTTTTTTTACCCCCAAACGGGGTGAACTGTTATACCTCGCATAACTTTCATTTATTTTCTTTCTGGTTTTTGATTATTTTCGTTTGATTTTCAGCATCTGCCTTATGTAGAAAAACAACGTTTTTCTTCAAACGTCAGTAAATCCGACATTACTCGACTGTGTAGGCGGCCGTGAAGTTTCGTTTTTCCTCCGCCGGAGCTTTACTTTTCACTTTTCCGCCGGCGGAGGTAAAAGTGTTGTCATAGCAACATAGATACAATACAAACAGACAACAAAATAAGCGTCAACAACTCAAGATTTATTAATCTACAATTTGTATTTATCACTCAATTTGTGACTGCATTTCTAAAAATCACTGATTTAGGAACAAATTGGTTATTATTTAATTGAACTTACTCAATAACTGCTTATCAATACGGAATTAAAACGCAATCGGAGACGCAATCTTAAAGAAATAATTATTGTTGACAGTGTCCACTGACAGCTTTATGTTACATTATATTCACCGACACCGATCTAAGCAAGGCCACCTACGACCGTGGTCTAAGCCGCCTTGCGAACCCATTTATCTTTAATAATAATTAGATATTATTACTATTAAAAAGAAATGTTTTTGCATTAATTTGTCGACATTTGGAGAAAAAACAGCATATTTTATTTGGAGGAAAAGTTACTTTTCATGGCTTGCTCTCTATTACCAGCCTCACTCCGTTCGGCTGTTAAACACGAGCGCGCCATGAAAAGTATCACTTTTCCTCCATATAAAATAATATACTATTTTAAATGTAATCTTCAGTAGTATGAATATTGTAACAACAAAGCTACTATCAGCATATTCACTATCGCATATTAACACGATCCCGCAGATTTTTCTGCATAAAACTGAGGTATATTTTGCTTCACTTACATCCAAAACTACGCGTTTTTATAACCTTTACACTTCATACTTTCCTTACTCTTTTACCATCTCTTTTAGGTACTCTTAATATCCTGAAACATGAAGCAATATAACGGCCTGTGAGTACGGGTGGATCCGTTACAACTTTTTGCATACTCGCAGTAATCCAAATTAATTTCTACTTTGGATTTACAACCTCGGATAAATCGAGTATCCTCTATTATATTTTGCCATTATTATTAGTTAAATATTTTGTTGTCGGACTGAACTGAATTTTATGTATTAATATTATAATTATTTCACAATATTATTATGTAAATATTTTATTCATGTCATAAATAAAAGTAAATGAATACGAATGAAAACTGAACTGCTTTTTTTGCAGTAAATTTCCAGGTTAGGAAACGGTAAGCAATATTCCATAATAATTCATATAATATAATATATTTTTTATATTTCTTGATTGTTTACTCAAGTAGTCAACTTCGTTCGGTCAACGGTCATTTTCGTTGGGCCATTAAACACATTTATAGCAATATTTTTTATGGTGTTCATTTTATCATAGTCATAAAGTTGCTAAAGAAGAAAGGCCTAACACACAATGATTGATGAATAAAGTTTTCGAAATATTTTATTAAAAGTATATTTTCAAATATAAATTATTGTGAAACTACTACAAAGTTTCATGCAATTTTTAAGATAGTTTTTATGATATTGCTTTTAAAATTCGACCATTTTGATAAAAATAGTTTCTTTAAAAACTTAGCATTGACACGAAACTACTTCTTCATATCTATAATACTAACACCCATATTAAATGTATGTACAATAACACAAAATATAACTAAATAATTTCTCTCGAAAAATTAAAAATTTCTTGAAAAAATGTGCTTGTGAGCCACCGATCAGATTTTCGTATGCGAGTTAATACATCAAATACTGTGATTTGACGGTCTAACCCAGACCAGAGAGAATTGAAAAATGACGAGTAGTTTTTTTTTGGACGTGTATATTTTTGAAAAAGGGGTTACGATGGATCGTTCTGACGTCCAAAAGGATAAAAAAAACTGAGAGGCGGTTCGATAAGGAATTTTTTAGGAGAAAAACTCTCTAAAAGCTTCTCTGCATCGAAAATGTCGGGGAGAAGCACTTTTCGGAGAAATATAAAAACATTGATTTCTAGGTCAAAAAAAAAAGAAAGTTGAATTTTTTCCTTGAAAAGGTTTTTTTTAGAAAAGCCGATAACTACACCAAGTTGAATTTAAGCTTTTCGCCATTTCGAGTTTTAACACGACACGTCCCCATATAATATTTTAATACGGGAAAATGAAATAATCTGAAGCAGTCAAGCTTTTTTTAAATAAAAGAGAAGGAAAATGAGCATAAAATACCAAAAAACGCGTCGATCCCGCTAAAATTTTTTTATTTTTTAAATTTGAGTAGAAAAATATAATTTAAGCATAGCTATTTTCAAGAAACCAAACTCAAATTACAAAATCTCTGCTTTAAAAAAAATTATATGAGAATTTCCCGTACGAGGTAGGGAAATTCGAGGAGCTCGAGGTTAAGGTTAATCCAAAGATTACAGTTTAATTAATTTTTGAGTATGAATAAATATGTCAGGTTCCTAAAATATGGAATTTTTTTGTTGATTAGGGGGCAGTTTCTAGTGGATTTTATGGCAGATTCCGAGATAAAATTTTACTTTTGCATATCGATACGTATACTTTTTGTGGTCAGTATATAGATTTATCTATCTAAAATCTCATTTAAAACGATTTGAAGAAGGGAAAATTGGCCAGGATCGGAGAATTTAGATATTTTTCTATCGATTTTCAGGTGGTTTTACGGTAAAATTTTATTATAAACATCTAAGTTGCAGCAAACAAGACACAAAAATATTTTTGTATTTCATAAAATTAAACCCGCATTTCTTGAAGTTTTAACTTTTGTTGTGTGGTCTTATGAGCACATCGTTTTTTTTTTGTTAAGGCCCTTTTAATGTAGTTTGTGTTAGCAATTCTGTTAATATGCATATTTGTACGAACAAATAACACTTTTTTTCGAATGAAGCATATATTCATTAAAAAATATCGAATTTATTATATTTTTAGACCGAGGTATAATTTAATGTAAATTTTTTCGATCAACCAACAAATTTCAGATCGCATGAATCGACTGAGCCGACATCTATCATTAGCATTTATTTTAAACATGAATAATATTTTCTTCAATGTCACGATACATTCGTAAGTTATTTACAGGCGAACAATAGAGTATCTGTAAATGCAAAACCCAAAATGAACGCCAAAATAAATGCCTATAATTTTATTGTCTTTATTGCCGCTGTATTCAGTTAGCACATTTGTCAAGTTTAATGTCAGTTTGAATAACTTCTGTTTTACATTATTTTATTACTTAGAATTTCTTTTATTGGAACGTATGATTTATACGCTCTCTGCAAATAACATAAGTAATTCAATATTGTTAATTTAGAATAACCTAAGCTATCAGAATCATAATTAGAAAAATAGTCCGGTTAATTATATTTGAATGAGCATCCTGCCATAACTAATGGCGGGACTTAATGCCATTAGGATGATGATAACAGGATTTCCTTTGCTTTACCTGTATATATTAGTAATTATTTCTAAGACTAGGACATCTGCAGGAATAACTCATATTGACAAATAAGTCCTATCCAAATGGGTATGCTCAAGCCCAGCCCGTCTTACAGAGTTCATCCATGTTGCCACACTTCCTCTGTAATAGCAGAGAGTAAGGTTATAGTTGATGTAAAATAATACTGAAATAATATGAACAATAAAACAAAATCAAACAGAAATTAGTTATATGAGAAGAGGCAGTTGAAGAGAGTGTGCAAATCCTGCCGCTCACTTAGAGGTGGGGTTCGGTTAAGGGTGCCAGCAGTTCTCTACTATAGTTGAACTGCTAACTGCCTTTGATGTCCTAGGTACCATTCCTCAATAACTCAATAAATTTATGAATAAGTGCAAGTATGTTGTGGTATGTCTGTTCGGTCCCCCTTTCGGGAAACGAATGGCTTTGCTTTTAGGCAATACGTCAGCACCGCCCTTCGTCCGGCGCTTAGGGAGAGGTAGAGCTACCCTTCTACATCCGTCACACGTTATTCCGGTTTGAAGGGCCTTAATCGGTAGGAATCCCAGTAAGACGGGCCTGTGCCCCTGGAAATTCCCGATCTTTACACAAAAAAGGTAATGCACTGCACGGCTAGTGTCTTATGGGGCTTCACACAATGCAGATATAACCAGTTGCTGTCAGAGAGACTTCCCATCTCCGCAGGGCCTACGCCCCGATCTCCTTCAGATCACGTAATCACGTGCAGGAATTTGGAAGAATCTTCGTAGGAATCGACCCTACATTAAGCGACCCACCCTAAACACTGTCCTAACCGGCCACGACTTCCCCTTTCGAACCGCTGGGGCCCCCAACGCTTTCTGCCGTGCACCACGTGCACTTCCCGTGTGAAGTCAGGTTAGAAAACCAGGCTTCCTTTCCACGTACGAACACCACCAACTGCAAAACGGAAGTGAAGTGCAAGTAAGTAATGAGGCATTACACAACGAAAAAAACTAAAATTTTAATAAAACAATATCCACGTTTATTGATAATGCTATTATTTGGTACAAGGGTCAGGTGTCCTGCTATTGAAGTTCTTAGGCTAGATTATACAATATTCATTGTACCACAAGAAATCTATAAAATTGAAAAACTGTCAGCTAGAAGCTAAGATCAGTTTTCCAACCTAATACTGAATTATATTAAAGTTATCCAGTATCCAATGTTAAAATTAAGTATTTCAATCAAAATGAAGAATCACTGAAGTTAATTACGGAATTAATTTAGTGAAATCAAATAACAAATTAATTATTGAAGTTAATTAGCGTACAATAAATTGAATGAAGGTAATAAACAAATTAATTGGTGAAGTAAGCCAGCAACTATTAATCAAACTATGTCAGCTTGCCTTAATGACAATTGAAAATAAAATAAATTATAGGTAAGCCAAACTAAAACTCAAAAAGTTAAGGTAGGTGTAGGCAATAAGGAAATCAAAGCGGTATTAAATTAAAATAAATAAAAAAGAATACAAAGTAATGTAGTTAAAAACCGAGCAAACAGCATGTATTAAATATTAGTAGAGAGCGATTATATTTAATTGAGTACGTATTATTAAAATAATGATAGCAAAAATTTTAATGCTTATAAGCGAGGTAAAATATCCGGGCATAAGGTAGAGTAGTAACTAATAGGCAAAACTGTTAGATGATCTCAAAATAAGAGAAATATATACACTCTAACCTATAACTTGTTAAGGCTCGTATAGCTATTCAAATAAATAAGCTAATGTTAGATATTGATACAAGTTGCACAATGATATAAACACTTAAAGCTAAATAAACCTAGCAAGTCCTGATCATGAATCGTTAAGTCGCAATTTTACCTGAGTCAGTATAACATATCGTCGGGGAAACGTGTTAAGCAGCTATCTCCATTTTAGAAACTTTTTCAGGAGAGTATTAAAACCGCATAAAAAAGTTTCTTTCGCTGTAACAAGCGAATATTTGCGTTCGGTCACAAAAGAATTTTAAATACACTTATTGAAAAATAAAACAACCTAATTTTTGCAGTAGTTTATATTTTTCAGGCAATTTTTGGAGATAGCAGATTTTCTTTTTTTGTAAAGAAAAAATTTGCATGCTTTTTATGGAGATACCAGCTTTTCAACTGATAAATGAGATCCAAAATACCAGTGTGCTTTGTACTTAGATTAATTATTTATTTAAAAACAAATGGTTTTATCAAAAGAACAGTAATAATTCGTATACTACTGTTAGGAGTAACAAAAATATGCTATTAACATACTCATACAAAAATGCGTACAAAACTCTTAAAATCTACAAAAAACTATACATGAGGTAGGTTATCGTAAAAATAATGATAATCTGCTGGCAAAGTGCTCTTTATATGCTGCAGATCTTCATATTTACGCGTCTTAATTGGCAGCCTGTTTTCATGTAACTGCTTAAGTTCAATCCATTCCTTGTTCTTTATCACGTTTCTTCTTTGAGGCGGAACTGCCCAATCATCACCGAACCTTTCTTTATAAAATATTTCACCGGTTGGTGTATATTTTAAAGCACGAATGTCGTTCACTTTGAAATCCCCTTTAGCTCTTCCGGGACGGATACTTTTATAAACCATGACGTCTGCGAAAGTCTAGAAAAATGTGTTCTCCAAATATTTTACAAAAAACGGCTTGGGATTTCGTCGGGCATTCAAGCAAAACTTTATGTATTCGGCAGGCACATTAGCTACTTTCTTGCGTAGGGCTCTTTCTATGCATGAATGCATATTATCCACTTCCATCTGGGTGTGGCCTACTTCTAGAAACCTTTGCACTATGTATTGTGATTTTTTCTACTACAGCCAAGTTCAGTAAAGAATTTGCCATGATCGCATTGCGGTTCTGGTAACTGCAACCGTCACTGTATATTATTATTTCTATGTTACCACTATCTTTCTCAATGGTAGGCAACATCTTTTCTTTCAAAAAATACGGCCAAATTGAGGCAAATTCTTCTGCGTTAACACCTCCTTCGCTCTCGTTCCACAGAAAACAGTACCCATCGTGATTGATTAAATTATAAAAACATATGTTATGTACCTGAAGTTTGGTTCTGTAATATAAGGTGCTTACTTGCGACTTTGGGGCCATTAAAACAGCTTGCATATCTGCAGTTAAAACATACTTTTGTTCCCTTTGGTATTTTTCCTTTTCCAGTCTTGCCCCCTCTTTTCTAGTAATGTGTAATTGGTAATCGTCTTCGTTAACTGTTCCTACTTTATATTGGGCACATTTCTCGCACTCATCTTTTTTAGGTCTGAACAGGGCCACATTTCTCATTTCAAAGGCTTCATTAAATTTAGTTATACCATGCGACTCGGACCAGTCTTTTGCGTAAAAGTTATATAATGATTGTCTTAATGACCATTCTGGCAAGAGATATTTTTTGTTGGAAGAAGCCCTGCAATAGTGGGACTCCATCACTGGAAGGGAATCTAAGAATTTGCACAATTGTTCTTTCCTTGCTAAGAATGGCCTAACACGATCCTTTTTCACTGCCCTAATTTCGCTTGGGCGCCTGTCAGTTTGAAATTCGTTTTTCCAGTTTAGTACGGTCCACCTTCCTATACCTAACGTGTTCAAAAACATAGTTCTACACGCCCTTAAAGTCGTCAATTCTTAAATGATAAGCCAGTGATTGCGATCTTCTAGATTTTGCCGGTTCTTTTCTATCACGATGTCTTTTCGTTGGCTCAGCTGTCACTGTGTTGTTAATGTACCTTTTTTTCGCCCCAAGTAAGCTGTCTCCAGAAATTATAAAATAGTTTTTTTCTATCATGTTCGATTAACAGGGAGCATTTCATTAAACCTCTTTTCTTACTCGGACATTTACATCTTTCCTTTATCTCTCTTTGGGCATCTAGTAAGTCCACTTTTCATCAGTTTTTTTTCGGCCAAACTATGACTGGCCTTTTTCCCTTCGAATTTTGTTTTTTCAGCAAACCAGTTAGGGGTTCGCGAGACTATGGTCTCGGTCTTGTCTCGGTCTCGGTCTCGAAAACGAGACCGAGACCGAGACCGAGACCTGGAAATTAGAATCGAGAGCGAGACCGAGACTTACCTATCGAGACCGAGACCAAGGTAACGAGACTCTCGGTCTCGGTCTCGAAAGAATTATGTAGTCATTAGTTTGTTCGACTTAAGCAATTTTGTAACTGTGAATACTTTAAGATTTTACATTGAATAATGCTTTTTGGTAAATTAAGACATAAAAGTAGTTAAATTTACTTACCAACTTACCTTTACAAATGTTTAACATAATTTTTTATCTGTAAATATCGTATCAAAGAGTAGGTAGTAGATATCATTTTTATTAATTAACCATAACTGTACTTATACATAGAATATCTGAGCCATTCAAATGTTGTGTTTGAAAAGAACTTGTTCGGGATATACCTAGTGACCGGCATAATGTTTGAAACAAATTGGAAACATTTTTATTATTCAAATACCGAAATTAACTCTTGGGGATTAATTCAGCATGTCCAGTAAGCCAAAAATCGATTTTGACAAATGCAAATGATCACAAGGCAAAAAGTGGGGTCATTTGACTACATATCAAAAAGTGTCAATGAGTTGTTCAAATTTGATTCTACGTTGAAGTGCAAATTTTCATAAATATATTAAAACTTTCAAATTGTAACATTTTTTTGGCGTATTTGCTAAAAAACTTAAAGAATTGCAATTTTTTCGTGTAGGTTACTTAAAATGAAGTAAAAGTAACGAATACAATTATTAATATTGCTGAAATTTATTTTATTGTTAACAATATGAATCAAAAAATCTGAAAATATCGATTTTTAGAAACCTCAATTTGTTGTATTTTGTTGCAATGGTACGTAGAGAACAGTAATTTTAAAGTAGCACTTACAATTTTATTTTCAAGTTATTTTTATTAAAAGTGGCCTCTTTGCGCGTCTTGCAAAATTTAATCCGTTTGCCCTTATGTAAACCCCATCCGTGGACATACTGTATATAAAAAGTGAAAACGCGTTCAAAAAGTTTTTCTACTACCGTGTGTAAATTACCTACTTACTTTAGTCACTAACACACTAGACAGGTAATAGGGTTTTTTTGATAAAGGAAAATTAGTTTTTGAGACATGGTATTTTTAAGAGAAAAATCACTTATTTATTTACGTTTTCTTATCAGTTCCGAAAATTGAAATTGAAAATTTGTCTTTTGGTATATTTCGACAAAATATTTTTAGTTCTCCCCATTTTATATATTTTTTTGGCATTGATATATTCACCATAATATTTCAAAACAACAATCGAAGGGTATTGAAAATGAACCCTTACACATACTTGCAAACTTGACATATTCACTGAAGTTAAAAATAATAATTTGTGTCCCTTCCCCATCCCATTCCTTAGACTGCCCCTTTTTGGAAATGTTACCGTAACACTAAAATACCTCACATGTTGGGTATTAACCGAAGTACTGCGACTGCCTATGGATTTTTCCGTAACTGCACACAATTTAATTGTTTTTTTAATTTGGAAACCTCTGAGTCATAGAGCAGTAATTATACTGATGGCAGTTATGATGATTTTTAAATGGTTTAGATTTAGAATCATACATACATACATTTTTAATGAAATATAAATAAAAGATTGCTTTCAGTTGTACCGAAACTTATTCAGTTTAAATGACACTCGGTATATTTTCTAAATTATTTATATTCCTCTTAACATTCCGAAGTAGCGTTTGTGTTATTAACGAAATAAAACAGTAAATTATTTAATTGCTTTTTATTTGCTCAAACCGAGACCGAGACCAAACCGAGACAAGACCGAGACCGAGACCGAGACTAAGGTAGTCTAGGTCTCGGTCTCGAGCTTCGAGACTCGAGACCGAGATCGAGACTAAATTTTTTCTTCGAGACCAAGACCGAGACTTGCCAGGTCTCGGTCTCGGTCTCGCGAACCCCTAAAACCAGTCCATCTTATTTACTTGCGACCTTTTCCTACGTTTTTCTCTTTTTTGTAATAACTCCGAGTCTGCATCACTTATGGAGCTGTCTGAATATGGCACCAATACTCTTCCTGTGTCACTATCATCTGATATTTCATCTTGACTTGGATCTAAGGAGGCTGTATTTAAATTAAACGATTAGGAGACCTGAATGGGATCCTCATTGTTAGTTTCTTCTGGTTCTATTCCATTTCTTCCCGCATTTTCATCCTGTGTTTCCTTTTCAGTGGCCGTCGGAATATCAATTTCCCTTGCACCCTCATCAGATGCGTTTTCTAGATCCATTACTTGAATTAAATTGGATCTGTAAGATCTAAAGTTGGAGGTAATATATTAACATCATGAGATGGAAGTACATCATTTAGTGGTACGAGGTCATTGAAATGAGCAAGTCCTAATTTTGCAGTGTGATTTTCAACCGAAGAAACTTCCAAAAATTCAAACTGAACATTATCAACTGTTGCTAAATTTAGTGATGGCACATCAAAACAATTTTGGCATTCCAACATTTTTTCACTGGAATTCGCCTCAAAATTACTACTTTGTGGCACTTCTGCATAATTATCGTTGACAGGGATCACTAATTTTTGTTTATTCTGAATCAGATTGGAAGGTAACAATTCATTATTCCTCTTATAAGCTTGATTTTCCATAGCTACCATTAGCTGTGCGCGTGACGTCTTTTGGAAAATTAAAAAATAAGTTTGTAAAAATAGGTTTGCGACATTAATAATATTTTATAGAATTAGTTTGCTAAAATAAATATTTAGGTAAAAAATACCATGTTTGTAATAGAGACAAAAACGTTGGTAAAGAATGTGTGGAGATGTAGATACCGTTGAGGTTTTTAACTTTGGGACACGATATAGGTCGCAATCTTCGACTTTTTAATTTTTCTTTATTTGAGCAAGTTTTTGGCATACTTTAAAAAAAAGGTATCAAAGAAAAAATCAAAAAGACTCAAAACTGCGACTTTTAATTTTATCCTAAAGTCCAAACGTCAATAAAATATCTCGAAACGTACCTTAGTTACACTTTCAACAATATTTAAAAAACTTGCCTTACTATTTACTTAGTTTTAGTTAAAACATTCAATTCCAAAATTTTTAACGAACCATGAAAAAAAACAGATAAGAAAGTCGATAAAAAAACATGGTACCCTAGATTCCTAGGTATAAATTTCAAGTTGAGGGTAATGCTGCTAACTCCTTATAAATAATATACAGTTCAAAAAAATGTCAGAGTGTAAAACTGCTAACTCCTATTGAGGCACGTTGTAGCAAAATTAAACTGATTTTAAATAGAAAATGGAGAAAGTTATCATTATTTATATTATGCAACTATAGTTTATACATACCTTCACCATACACACTCGCTAGAATAATAAGAAGTTAGAAAAAACCTAACAAAATTGCTAAAAATACCGGAGCATTCGGAACCGCGTGCCGGTTCACACCTGAATTCAACGGAAATAATGGAGTTGGCAGTATATCGTCGGTAAAGTTTTTATTGCGTGGAGATAGCGGGAATTATGAATCCAAAATACTTTGGTTTCAAATTTTAAAGTGAGATAGCTGTTTTATCCACGAATAGGTTTTTTTTCTGTTTCTGACCAGACCAAATACCATTTTAACCTAAAAAGTGGAGTTAGCAGGTTAACACGTTTCACCGACGATATACCAATTACAGAGGCTTTACGTGTAATAGAAAAAAAACTAATTGCTATATATAGAAATCACAAGTTATGGAAACTAGCTTAAAAGCAAAGTGTTGCAAATATAAAAGCTCTAGTAAGCAAATGTATCTTTCTAATATAAGAGCAATCAAATCTATAAACCGGAGTTACACTTACGAAACAAATTATTCAAAAAGAACGCAGTTATTAATTTATCAAAAATCAAAATTCATTATTAGAATGCTCACATTCATATGGAATGAAGATAAAACTAAGTTAGGCTTATCTGTGTCCAGTGGTTCTCAAACCAGCACGGATGCTATCATATGCTCAGGTCTCAACAACTATCTGAGGTACACCAACAGTAACCACTGTATACTTCTCCCAAGTGGTTGGTTATGTAAGATAGGGTGCTATAATGATGAGCACCAATCTAGCAAATAGCCAATAAGAGTGGAAGATCAAAAATTAAAACCCTAAAAATACAAAACGTCTAAAACACTAGACACAATTCATTGTATCTCGTGTTTTAGTATTGTATAGAACTGCTATAGTTATAGCAGTATAGTTTTGTATTGAACTGCTGCCAGTGCAGCAGTTCAATACAAAACCCCCAGTTATTTATTAATTACTTAATTACTTGATCTTAATTACTTAAGCGAAAGGAAAGTTTATTGGCACAATCCCCAGTCAGTAAGATAAATCTTTATTAAACCACTAACCCCTTAATTCAATCTTGCAATAAAATCAAAAATATATAATATACCTAATAATATAAAACATTGACAACCCCCAAAATGAGAATATCATTTTATAAAGAGTAACCGCTTTATTACTTTGGAATGAAATTGAGTGAAGTGACTCAAGATGTGGCTACATAGGTATTTTGAATAATGTACTGAAGCCCAATACAGTACGAATAGCAATATTACTGGAAATTATAAAAATAATCAGTAGGTTATCTCTAAAAGATATTTATAGTTTAACTAAAGCTTTAAAAACTATGTTTTAGATAGAAGCTTGATTAAAGTGGTCAAATCAGAGAGTAATCTAATGGAAAAAATTCTAATTTACAAATTGCTAGATTAGAGATAACATTTTAAGTTTAGTTAGAGATATTAAAACCACTTTGCAACTAGAAGATAACATAATTTAGTGGTATTTAGCCATTATAGAATATTTTAAGAGAAAACATATTTTTTAGGAACATTAAATTCATGAATACATTCTTTAAATACTGTTAAATATTTACCTCAATTCAAAGTGTTCTAACGAGGGCTTTATAGGAATATTCAACCTCTATTCCATGTGACTTTCCCAGTCTGGCAGATAAAAATCCTTCCGTGAAGAAATTAGGCTTCTTTCTACTAATCAATCAAAAATACAGACAGGCAACCAAATATAAGATATAGAAGAACCTATGTATGTAGTCTTAGCTCAAAATCCCATCAAGATGGTCTGAAAACTTCAAGATACGAGCTACCGGCCACTTCTACCAAATGACCGTATAAAAATGACCACCGCCATGGCCCATACACCTCGACTAGGTGTTCCCTCACAAAACAAACTTCAAAAGCGTACCAAACTCATTAGTACTAAACCAGCACTAGGTAGCGTGAAATTTTGCACATTTAAATACGTATTTCGAGACCAAACAAGAAAAGAAGCAATAGATGATCCTACCCAAACCGGCTAACATATATGTGAACAATAATCAAGAATAATTAATTAAATTAAGAAAATGTAACAATGATTCTAGTACAGTTAGATGAGGAAATAGTACTAACGTCATTTTGGACAACGCGGTGTCACTTCATCTTCCGCGCGCCGCATGAATCATTGTTTCGTGTTGAAAACACTAAAGCAGGTACCAGGCTGGAAATTTACTGCATTTAAGGGTACAACTGAAAGATGGCGCGATGATGGCGAAATTCGATCAAATATCCGGGAATATATTATTTGGCAAAGAAAACATATCAAATGTGCGAAATATAAACCAAATTTAAGTTGATTTTAAATATGCGAAATTTAAAATGTTACAATGTTGCAAAACTAATGGATGATTTTTAATTGTTTAATAGGTTCATATTACTGCACAAGGTTGATTTCAAAGTAAGTTCCTCTGTGCACGAGTTTGGGTGTAGATTTCTATGTTTTGTCTGTTCAGATCTTGTGAGTATATTTATATTTTCTAGGAATATGTGAGCAGCGGAATGGCAAAAGGTGTTAATAGCTTTGAATATGTGCTTCAAACTTAATTTCGTGATGGGGATTGGTGTTAGGTGTTTATTATATTCCGTAATTAGTTGCTTTTTTTATTGCTGTGTGGATTATTCTTGGGTTTGCACAACTTCATCTACAAAAACTCAGTAGCAAATTGAATTACCCGATACAGTTGGAGGTAGACACGAAATTAATTAGTTTTTGGTGGGAGTTACACAAACTAAAATATGGTTCCCTGCAGTACACATGTACGTGGGGTTCTAACCTGCAACCATATTTCCTACCCACACCTGAGTTTCGCAAAACACATGTACATTGGCTTGGGGGTATCCTACCATTCCTATCCCCAAATTTGTCAAAGTTCTGGGAAAGATAGTTTTCAAAGAAGAGATAGACTCTTCTTTGAAAACTATCTTTCCCAAGTAGTTAGAGTGCAGTATAAACTTTGAGTGTACTTAAGACAAAGCCAAACATAAATAAAACACAACACAACTCTTAAGAAATCTATATTATAAACAAACAGTGACCACAAATTATTCAAAGATATACCTCAATCGAAAGCACATGTGCACCTTAGTAATCGGGTATAGTGTAAACTCATTAAGTTTCTGACCAATAGACATTGTTATTATATAAAGTTTTCTTATCATCTCTTCTCACCTAATGTAGATCGGTCCCGAATCTGAGCTATATAACCCACACGCCAATCAAGGCATGTCATCACGGCATACAGGTCGTAACAGTAAACGTGACAATATTTTTATGTCTCTAATGTTTTAAGGTTACTTCTTACGGTTTACCTTACGCAACTACTTATCCAGCTTTAGGTAACATAACGTACCTAAACATAAATATATAAAATGAATTATCATCAGGCATGCACCTGTCTATTCACTGCGCTTAGTACAGGTATAACTAATCTTCAAGCTTTAGAAATATTTTTAATATCAGCCTGATAGCTATTGTCGACATGTGACTTTCGAAATTGTAGAAAACAGCAAGCAAAGGAATTGAAAAAAGTCGAGAAACCTTTTATTAAATGTTGACTATTGGTTTTAAAACCATGCCAATATATCATTGCTCTTCAACAGTCACCCGAGCAATAAAAGGTAATGGGCAGAGTGTATATCAAGCCTGGTATTTGGCAGCGGAATTCCGAGGTAATTTCGCATTGACGTTTCGTACAACACGATGAATCGATGGCAAACTTGCGGGAACAAAGAATTTGGGAGCTGACCGGTCAGCTGACAGATAAGGGCAAGGATTGTGTGCTCTGACAGAAACCCTAGAATATCTATGCCATTTTGCACATTATATCCTTGCGTTTTCTTTTGTTTTTATTGAACTGCAATCGTTAGTAAGCCAGTATCGAAGAAAATAAAGAATGCCACTTAACGGCGATGAAAAACTACAATTATTAGAGGAGGTATGTATTATTTAATAGGCTATACTAAATTTTTATACCTGCATTAATATCTGAAAATCATAGACAGAAATAAACTAAAGAGGAAACGAGACAACAAGTATCATTTTGCATTTTCCTCAGGTTTCAGCAATGGAAAACATCGTTACTGCTCAATATCATATTTTAAAGGCAGCCGCAGCGATCTAAGATTGAATATAATAGACCAAAAGCATCTCATATCAATGCTATTTTATTATGATTTGAAATAATTTCATATAAGAAAATTTAACCAAATAAAAAGAAACTGATTCTAAAACGAGAATGGCAACATCAATCTACTGCCAATTTGAAGATGCTCCATCTAACTTTGATTACTATATTACTTCTAGAATGAATAAGACTTATGTTCATGAAAAGGACTCACAGACTAAAAATTGGATGCATGATAGGTCACCTCGATGCAGAATAAATGATATGCAAAAGTACTCAAGAATGAACTAACAAAGAGATGAATTGGCAAATCTGTCGTTTTAGGATCTAAGAAACTGTATCAGAAGTCACTTTAAAAATGATGATGCCTTTTAAACAAGGTGACCTAGTTGAACTTAAAATTTTGGCCATTTCGAGTTTTGACGCGACAGGTGACCAATTATTTTTTTTTATTAAAGGACAACCGAATAATCTGGAGCAAACATTACTATTTTGAGAATATAAAACACACAAAAATTCTTGTATTTTATAATTTAGTCTCACTTTGTTGATATTTTTACTTATGTCATGTGGTCTTAAGCACGCACCCATTTTCTTTTGTTAAATCTTATAAGGAATTAAATTTAATAGTTTGGTGTAGAGATGCCAACTACTACTGGGTATACTTCACCCACGTTAAAAGCAGTCATTATTCAGGTTAATTGCAGAAAATAGTCACAAAACTGCGAGAGCCTATTTGCCTCATAAAAATCTTAATTATTCTTGTCCCTCTGCCATTATAGTATCTCTGAAACTTCTATGCCCACCTCGTATGATAAAACAATGCGTTAATTAACAATGAACCTAAATGAACTAAAATGGAGATGCGCAACTCTATATAGCTGCATGCTCGTCTTTTCAAGCATAGATCAAAACGATAACAAATCTTTATAAAAGAATACCTACTGCACATAAAGGAATGTAGCTAAAACAACGCTGACAAAACGAAAAAGTACAAAAACTGAAATACAGTTGCATTTATTATTGAACTACTTGGAAAATGCATGCGACAGACATTTGAGCGTATGCAAATTGTCAGTGGCGAAAATGTAATTTTTATTTTTACGATTATATCTACCATTAAATGTCGACGAAGCGGTATTTTGTTTGGAAATTCAATCTGATTATTGGCATGCAGAGGTAAAATAGCCGTGTAAATGTATCGTGCTTTTGCTGCTTGGGTGTCACATAAATAAAATAAAATGTGTCATAAAATCGATGGTTAATTAAACGAGAAGTCATGTGTAGTGTAACATACCCGGGTCCGTTCAACATAGTTGAATGAGATAAGTTATGCTTTGTCTTTATTTTGCATATGACCGTCAAAGTAGATTAAAAAGAAAACCAATGCCTACGTTGTGTTATTGTTATATCTTGCACAATTTTACTTACTCAGAATGCGTTTGACTATAACAAAATTAGGAACATTTGAGGGAAAGGTGCGTCATGTAAACTAAACCACAGATTCCTAATACACCTAATTTATTAGCCCGAAATTAACGGCAGAGAAACCCTCGATCTAAATTCCTATACCGAATTATGCTGTATAACCTTTATTAGTATAATAATTAATTAAATTACTGTATCTGGCGCCACAATTCGTAGTTCCACACTCGCAATAGTACATTTAAAACTGATGAGATAGCTCTCCGGCCGGGAATTGAACCCCAGTCTCCCGCGTGTCAGGCGGATGTGATAACTACTACACTACCGAAGGATGGTGTTAGTTTGACAGACGCCGCTGGCAGGTACTCAGGTCCTGGATTATGGAAGCTACTCAGCTATTTAGTTGCAATTTGGGCCACTATCTCTAGAATGATCATTTCATTTATAACTAGGATATTAACCCGTCAGGGTAGGAAAATGTTAGTAATTTCACAAAAACTCATACTTGCAATCACAGTCATACTAAAACTAAAATTCCAGCACGAAAAGACAGCAAACTATACATTTTTGTTTTCATTTAAAGCAGTGTTATTCACAGCATAAAACGATTTCATTAAATATGTACACCTGTTATGCATTCAAATATGAACTATCCATGAGGATAAAAGAAATACAAATTATGTTAATAATAATATTATAAATTTCATTTTACTGACCTGTAATGACATATTACAACACAGAAGCAAAATAATTCACCAAAATATACCGCAGACTGCGCCGGCTTTTGACTATCTATCCTCCGTTCTCGAGCGATACCCTTTCCGATCTCCTCCAAAAAAACCTCACAAAACCCGACTTCAATTTATGACTTTTTTTCTGTTATTCTTTCTTTACATATATATAAGATGTTCCAAAACTGAATGTATAAGGTCTGATGAAATAAGATTTTAAATAGGCGGGCTAGCTCACATGATTCATTCTAAATGTATGAAATGTATTAGCCTTAGTGCCTCAAAAGTTTTCCACTTATCTAAAACGAAAATCTGTTTTGAGTTTTGGGGAAACTGCATAAGATATCTCTAACCAGGAAATTATCTGCACCAATATAAATAAAGTATTTCTGATGGCCGTGATGTGATTAAAATTAATAACACAAAAGATATACAACGCTAAGCTAACAAGAAGCAAAGAAGGATAAAAAAAAATACTCAGAGCGTCTGCACAAATCTCCTATACTGTAAGGCTCCCGTCCATTTATTTTATCTTAAGTTCGTTTTTGAAAACAATAGACTGAAAAATGATATAGTTTGCTATCTTAAAAGTAGGTGAATATGTCTTAGTTCATCATGCCATTCACCATACAAAGACTGCTTTCTATTTTAAAATAGGTTTAAAATATTCAGTTCCCCGTTCGACTACAATATACCATCTTCTGGGATCATGTATTTTGCATGCATGTATTATTCTTGATATTTCATTATTTTTTCATGGTAAATGTTTAACAGGTGTGGCGGCACGTTACATTGACATCGCATTTCTTCGCCGATACAAGTCATGTAACAATAATCGACCAGTAATGCGATGACTTGCGTGGACGGCGCCGCGCGGAGCTTCCGGACGGCTTCGGACGGCACGAGCGGCAGAATCGAATAAATGCAAGGATGCACGTGTCGATAGCAGCACACGCGGCTCTCGAGAGGCACTAGCGGCACAGTTTATACCGTATCCGAATCAGTTAAATAACTCTCTACGTGTTTTGAAGAGAAGCGCTTCAACCAATAGGAGAGCTGAGAATTCTTATCTTGCGCCTGCGGTCAATGAGTGAACACTGCCTTTATAAATAAAAGATCAGTTCGACATATATGTATGTCTCTTTTCAATAAGATACCGCCTGTAAGGAGAAAGAGATAGAGATAGTGTTGGAGAGAATTAACCGTAAAATGAGGTACGCAACAGGCTTATCTTCACATGAGATCTCGATTATTGATTTTTTGCGGGGCGACAGGAAAAGTATGTTGATTGAAAAGGAATCGAAAAGCGAAAACTACCATCTTGTTTTTTTTTGCGAGAGTCGACTTTGTAGTGCTTTTTGTGGTCTGCTTTGGCGCATTTTGTGTATTAAATCCATAGACTTAGTTATATGCCTATGATTAGGTCCTAGTTCGACTTTGTCCACGGCCCAGCTGACCGTATAATTCTGACGTTTCCAACTAATAATGCGAATGCTCGAAATATGAGAATCCATGAAAAATTAGAATTTGGCTTCACTAACATCAAAGGTGCCGGCTCAGAGTTGTATAACTGATTCGGTGACGGTATAAACTGTGCTAGCGGTCAAAGTATTTGATTCTGCCGGTCAGGCCGCTCGCGGCGCCGCTGCTTCATTTGAGCATTGGACAGTTGGACACCGAAAGGTTACTATTTTCCTTGAAGAATTCCTACTTTTAGACGACATGGGTGGTACTTTTACAAAATTGTTGATAAGTCTAGTACAAAAGCGCCGTGTTCTTTGTTATATAAAACATAAAGACTATCATAACAGATTAGTCGACAGAGAGTGGACAAGAATATCAGATGATCTTTAAGAAACAATGAAGTTAGTATACAGGGTGTCATTTTTAATTGTGTACACTATTGCTATCTACGAAAAGGTTTGAGATACAAGGGCGATTATGTTAGAAAAAAGTTGCAATAAACGCAACTGCAACAATCAAGCAAGACACTGCTGGCCGGTCCGTGCGTCACCGCCTACCTAAGCCATTGCGTTAATGTACAAGATGAATATTATTTAAATTTCCTCTACATTATGGAAATCCTAATAGTTTAACCTATTGTAGTTCTTGGAATAATAAGTTTCCACCAGTAGGTCTTAGACGAACCAGTGCAGTGGCTCTATATATTCCCACATACCCCAACCACATCGCGCAAATGGTCGAAAAGTCAGACTCTGGTGACGATTCAAGTGCCGAAAATGTTTTGCCGACGAACACTGGGAAATTTGAAAAATGAATAAAATAATTTATCCATCTAGCTTCCCTACTGAATCAGTTGAGATGGAATCAGAATCAGAATCCGATATGATTGATAGCGACAGCGATGATGTGTTTGAAAGATATGAGACCCCCTCCTTTGTGACCGACACAGTTACATGGATACTGATGACTTTGAATGGTCTAAGCAAGCTTCAGAAAAATCGGCCCTGAATATAATGAAATTTGTAACTCACCTATAGAAGCTATTTTACTACTATTTTTAGGTGCGACATTTATGATCAGTCGAATCTTTATGCTAAACAACAAGGGGCCAATCTTTTACTAACAGATTAGGAATTGCGCGTTTGCTTTGGAATATTAATTTATATGGTGTTTCACTATGTAATATATCCTACCCGGGCCTGTTCAATAGTTGAATGAGATAAGTTGTGCTTTGTTTTTATTTTGCCAATGACCGTCAAAATAGATTAAAAAGTAAATCAATGCCTACATTGTGTTATTAGAAAGCCCCCATTTATAATACGGGCTTTCTATAGGGCGAGACCAATCGGGACAAAAACTTCGTAACGGTACGTCGGATCGCTCTGAAACTTATACCAATCGATTTGTAATCGAAAAAAAATTTTTTGATTTTTTGTCTGTATGTGTGTGTGTGTGTGTGTGTATGTGTGTATGTATGTGATGGGATCGACTACAGGTCGCAATTTTGAAGATAACGACTTGAAATTTGGCATAGAGGTAGAGGTCCACGAACCCTCGGACCCCATTGATTTTGGTTACGATCGGTTAATATACAGGGTGTGAAAACAGGACAAGTTACCGTTTTGAAGATAGCGACTTGAAATTTGGCATAGAGGTAGAGGTCCACAAACCCTCAAAGCTTATTGATTTTGGTTACGATCGGATAATATACAGGGTGCGAAAACAGGACAAGTCAAAGTTTTTTGCTATTTTTGTCCGTGTAAACAAGGATAATATTCTTTTTTTTATGTCAAATGAAACTATTCGGTAAGACACGTATTTTTGTTCTTTTGCTCTTTTGCTCTAATTGTTCTACAGGGTGTGAAAACAGGACAAGTTACCGTTTTTTGCCATTTACAGATCGCAATTTTGAAGATTGCGACTTGAAATTTGGCATAGAGGTAGAGGTCCACAAACCCTCGAAGCCTG
>MU182303.1:281838-296401 GCA_016904865.1 Pissodes strobi
AATATACAGGGTGTGAAAACAGGACAAGTTTCCGTTTTTTGGCATTTTTGGTATTAAACAAGGACCAACTTTTCTTTTTTGTTATGTCAAATGAAAGTATTCGGTAAAACAGGTATTTTTGTTCTTTTGCTCTTTTGCTCTAATTGTTATACAGGGTGTGAAAACAGGAAAAGATACGGTTTTTTGGCATTTACAGGTCGCAATTTTGAAGATAGCGACTTGAAATTTGGAATAGAGGTAGAGGTCCACAAACCCTCGAAGCCTGTTGATTTTGGTTACGGTCGGTTAATATACAGGGTGTGAAAACAGGACAAGTTACCGTTTTTTGGCATTTACAGGTTGCAATTTTGAAGATAGCGACGTGACATTTGGCATAGAGGTAGAGGTCCACAAACCCCCGAAATCTATTGATATTAGTTACGCTCGGTTAATATACAGGGTGTGAAAACAGGACACGTTACGGTTTTTTGGCATTTACAGTTCGCAATATTGAAGATAGCGACTTGAAATTTGGCATAGGGGTAGAGGTCCACAAACCCTCGAAGCTTATTGATTTTGGTTACGATCGGTTAATATACAGGGTGTGAAAACAGGAAAAGTAACGGTTTTTTTTGGCATTTACAGGTCGCAATTTTGAAGATAGCGTCTTGACATTTGGCATAGAGGTAGAGGTCCACAAACCCTCGAAGTCTATTAATATTGGTTACGATAGGTTAATATACAGGGTGTGAAAACAGGACAAGTTACGGTTTTTTGGCATTTACAGGTCGCAATTTTGAAGATAGCGACTTGAAATTTGGCATAGAGGTAGAGGTCCACAAAGCCTCGAAGCCTATTGATTTTGATTACGATCTGTTAATATACAGGGTGTGAAAACAGGACAAGTTAACGTTTTTTGGCATTTTTGTATGTGAAAACAAGGACCAACTTTTCTTTTTTCGATGTCAATTTATAAGTAGAGGTGAAAGTATGTTAGCATTTTTTGTTGACAACATGGTTACCATAGCAACCAATTAATAATATGTATATTACTAATAAAAGATATAGTATGGTACTTAGGATTGTTTATGAAGCCTAATTTGATAATAAAAAATTGGTTGCTATGGTAACCAAAAAAACGCAAAAAATCGTCATAATTCGTCAATCGTACGACTTAGAGATTTTATATTTGGTATTTAGGTAAAGATTTAAAAAAATTAACGATTGACGTTGACAAGTCGGTTACTATGGCAACCAATTAATTATATGTATATCACTAATAAAACATATAGTATGGTACTTAGGATTGCTTATGAAGCCTAATTTGATACTAAAAAATTGGTTGCTATGGTAACCAAAAAAAGTAAGAAATCGTCATAATTCGTCAATCGTACGACTTAGAGATTTGATATATGGTATTTAGGTAAAGATTAAAAAACAATTAACAATTGACGTTAACAAATCATTTACCATGGCAAGCAGTTAGAAATTTATCACGGTAAAATTAGACTAGCGATTGGTAACTCTAATTATAAGGGCTTTCTAATTATAGGCCACGGTACGGATAGGAGCGTGGCAATAATGTGTGACCGAAGGTCACACAAACGAGGCCCGAAGGGCCTCGCGCGTGCCGCAGGCACGAGTGGCCACGCCACTTGTTATTATATCTTGCACAATTTTAATTATTTGGAATGCGTTCGATGGTGAGAAAATTAGGGTGCGTCATGTAAATTAAACTACAGATTCCTAATACGCTTAATTTATTAAAGAAAACGTGCCAAATTATTACAGAAAAACGTGCCGGACTCTCCCTGGAATTCACGAGGGGAAAGAGTGCGGCAGATAATTCCTCGATCTAAATTCCTAAACCGAATTATGCTCTACAACCTCTATTAGTATAATAATTAATTAAATTACTCTCTCCCGCACCACAATTTGTCGTTCCACACTTGTGACAATACTACAATATATTCAAAACTGAAGAGTTTGGTATTAGTTAGCCAGACATCGCCAGTAGATACTGAGATCCCATACGGGAGGCTACTCAGCTATAGTTGAGATTTGCGCTAATATCTCTAGAATGATCCTTTTCATTTCGGGTGCTTACAAGCAAATGGTACGAAGTCGAAAATCAAGATTTCAAATTAAGGCTAATTTAAATTTCACATAGGTTTCTAATTTAAACCAAAAATCCAGGCTTGATAGGAACAATGCCTTTTTTACATAATTATACAAAAGCCAATCATTAAAACAAGATAAAATTTGTTAAAAAGAACGACTTAGGGCATTTTGCCCGTAAGCCCACGATTTATAGCTAGGATATTCGCCCAGTCAGGGGAGGAAAATGTTAGTAGATTCATCAAGTCCCTTGCTTACATTACAATCACAGTCATACTAAAACTAAAATTCCAGCACGAAAAGACAGCAAACAATACCTTTTTGTTTTCATTTAAAGCAGTGTTATTCACAGCATAAAACGCCATCAAATATGAATTATACATCAGAACAAAAGAAATACTTGTATAAATTATTTTAATAACAATATTATAATATGTACTGACCTGTAATACTCGATAAAAAAAAACATTCACAAAATAAACTGTTCACTGCGCCGATTTCAGATTTTCTGTCCCTGCTCTCGAACGATAGGTTCTCTAGAAAAAACCTCGCAAAACTCGACCTCAATTTATGACCTGTTTTCCTCTGTTTCTTTCTTTATATAGATATAGGGTGTCCCAAAACTGAATGTATGAGGTCTAATGATATAATATTTTAAATAGGCGGGTTACCTCAACTATCTTCCTGGGATGACATTACACTGGTCAATACATGAAAACTTTCACTGTAAACGGATTGCGTGAATAATGAATGGCTTTAAAGTGGATTCTAAGAGCATTGCGCTTTCTTCACGTTGGAGAAAACAGCAGCGAGACAATCTTAACTTTGTCGCCAGTATAAAATAAGATAACTCCTAGAGTATTTTGGGGAAAATTCAAAACAAATATTTGGTTATAACGATTTGTCGGGCGTAACACTTTGAAGCAGTACAAGCCGATGAAACCTATAAAACGTCAGTTCAAATATGCAGTGTTATAACAGGTTATGTGGAAGGGTTTACTGCTAGTGGGTTTCACGCATAGCGCATTAGCCCAGTAAGGTCCCCGTCCGGGTTTAGTCAGAGCTAGGGCGACCCTCCCAGATAAGTTACACCCTTGTTGGATCGAAGGCACTATATTTTTGGATCCCTATAGATGCCGATCATATGCTCTCTTGAAGGCTCCGACTATCACACACAACTATATAATGACGGCTATAAGCCGAAACTTTGCAGGCGTAGACAGAAATGGTCCCACGGAGACATCCGGTCTCCCCCGGCCTGGCTACCGGCGTGAATGGGTATGTCTTCTAGCTAGGACTCTCGATTCTTCCTCGGGGAGAAACAATGGTCACTGAACGATAGCCACGTGTTCACCCTGAATGGCTACAAAGGAGCCGCTACAAAACGCGTGTACACTCGACCAAAGAACAGGTTATGTAGTGGCTTTGACATATATACAGGCAAAAATAATTCTGACGGAACCGAAGGCACGTCGGGTGAAAAAGTGGGTCTTAGATTAATCGTAGCTTCAGAGGGTTCATTTTATTATATTTTTTTTTTGATATTTTTTCTTTATCCGTGAAGTTTGTTTGGAAACATTTACCAAAACCATATTCTCTTGTGGGACTGTTCGTATGAACAGAAATCATTTACCTGTAAATCAAAAAAAAATTACCCTACTCTACTCTGCTAGGTTCAATGTATAATGCATTAAAAGTTACAACGGTTAAAGGGACCAATCGAGACGGCAAAAAAGAGAAAGTATAGTGTCTCGAAGCTATATCGTAATACAACAAATACATGGGTGAGGTGGACAGAATGTACCAACGGCACACAGCGTAGCAAGAAAATCTCGTAAGTGGTGGATTAAAATGATTTTTTTCGATATGATCGAGAACCAAAGCACAATTAAAAAAAATCGCTCATGTGACGTAATAACTCGGACACGGAAATTCGTATCGCCAAAAGCAAATAATTGCTGGTACCTGCAAGCATTACCAAATCGCAAATTTCTACTCGCAGCCGCTTTCGAGAAAAATGCAAAATAACTAAAATAACTGAGCCTGACACATGACGAGCCAGTCTCGTTCACCACGCAAGAAAAAGTATGCTGAAAGTGCCAAAAAAGCTAATGTCGTTTTGATTTCAACAATATGAACTTATTAATATATTACTAGTATAAAAGATTTAAGAATAGATCACCCGACCGCAAAATTGTGACAACCTTATTTAATAAAGATAATGCCAGTCCATTATAGGCACTTAAATATTTTATTTATTACAACCTCACATTTTCCCGACCGATCTATGATTAATGGCCTATTACTCTATCATTATTTTGGATCTATTAGACTGTACCTTGATGCATTTCTTGATCGTCTATTGTGTTTCATCATTCGCGAGTACGGAACGTTTCAACAAAATGCCATTATTAATGGTTTAGCAAAATTTTGATTTGATGATAACGACGATTTGAGTTAGCACAGATTAAAAGGTGAAATTTACCATTTTGAACTACGATACATAAAGAAAATAATTGTCAATTGGGCAACCATTTGGATAAAGTGACGTTAAAGTTGCTAGCATGGATGAAACAATGACAGTTCGTTTTTTTTATGTCGTTGTTATCAAATGAAATAATAATACTTAAAACTCAGTATAAAAGACCTTTCCTTGGAAAAGTTGATCAACTGCACTTTTGGCCATTCCACTTCTCCTACAGCGCTTCTTGCATTCTTGTTTGTTATTTGCACCATAAGCGTCTCGGTCATATGAATTACAAAAAACGAAGACTTCTTTTGAATGAATTTTTATAACTCCAATAATTTTTTGGGTAAAAATATGTCTCTGAAGATTATTTCCTTTTTAGCCAGCCCACACATAAGAGAGATAAGAATGGCTACTCACTAAAAAGCTTACGACCACTGGAAATCTATATTATAATCATGGGGGAGGTCAACGAAAAAAAAATATCGCAACGAAATTATTGATATTTGACAACTTTGGCTAGAAGAAACAGGTTAGTCTCGTCCAGTTCTTTACGAAAATCTTTACAAGTCAGTGGTATTGTAGTCTTCATAAAACCCGTTAAAAGAAAGTACATACTAATAATTTGCAATCTCGCCGCCCAGCCAAACATCCAGACTTATTAAGGGAACGCCATGCCATGTTGCAAGACTAGCCTTGCCGTAAGAACATCAAAATTGGTGACAAGAATGGAACAGATTGCAGATGAATCTAAATTTCGGTTTCATCCAGCTGATAACGGGTTAAGCGTATGAAGGAAAATTAGGTAGCGTTATAATTTCACAGTAAACAAAATACCGTTTAGGGGAAGATTCTTTATCAGTATATGCAGGTAAATTACAAGACCCCCTATAACAGTTCAGTGGCATTTATTATTCTAACCACCTGGTATTTCCATTCCTTAATTTGACGAGCAATGTCTGACTACTGTTGTGAATTGAATGATTTTTTTCTACTCTCCTCTAAGATGATTATTATATTATGAACGCTTGTTTAAGTATTCTGCAGAATCGCTTGTGCCGAGAAATCAGCAATTTTATTATATTCAGGGGATATATCGCCATCTACTGCCTTCTCTTTAATGGACAAAATCAGTAAATTCGACGTCTATTCGTATGTAAAATCCATATTAGCTGACACTATAAATCCGAAATACCGAGATGTCATCAGACAGATTGGTAGTGCGTGGGCCAAGCAGCGCGCTGTACTTGAAAAACATTATAGATAATAATTGTCAAGTTGAATAATGGTTTTCCTTGCGGCTAGGTTGTGTGATTAATTAAATTAGGATTCGGTATGTTTAAAGTTTTGGACGATTGTTTCCGAAAGCGAAGCGTTCTGTGGTGATCAAATGTTGCCAAATCTGTGTTTTGACGAGTCTGTTGCTAACATGCCAGGCAAAAAACTGAATTTCTATCGGCTTTGATTCTAGAATTGGCCACATCGTAATTTTTGGTAAATCGTCCCGTCATTTGGAGCAGACAGCGTGGTTAGGATGGAAAAGTTTTAAGCGCCTCTTCGGGGCAGATCTACCCTCCAGCCTATACTTTAACGTTTTAGCTTTTTTAATTTAGTTGTAATATAATATCTCAATTACGAAATAGAAGTACTGGTTGTCTAACATTAGTATTATTTTTTTCGATTACGTAATTAAATTTTGTTTTAACAGGATTTCTATATTTAAATAGCAGTATGAAATATTTAATACGACTGAATTTTCCTTTAACATGCTACGGAAGCAGCCCTCACCAATTCATAGAAATAAACTAAGCTTTAGTTTTACCAGCCTATCTGTTTGTTTTTCATTTAACTGAACTCCTTCGGACTGCCAGCCTCTCTCTGCAGCTGGCAGAATAACCTATCTCTGCACGTTGCAGTTGATGGACACATCTCAGACCCATTCACCATTAACGCGGACATGCCTCAGGGCGCAATACTTTCACCAACACTGGTCCTTATCTATATTAATGACTTGCTGACCGAAAGGAACAATCCTGATTACAGTTTTGCAGGTGACAGTACCCTTGTCTCCCAATTTTGATCAGAAAAACCTTTACCAACGACTGAGACTTGTCACCGCAGACAGGAGCAGATTACAGTAATTAATCAAAACCTGGAGAAAGTTCAAACTTGCGGCGACAGATATTTGGTTCAGTTCAATGCAGCAAAAACCCAAGCAGTCACGTTTACCAAAAGGGCCAATACGGCGGGTCCTGACATCATTATGGCAGGATCGACCATTCCTTCATCCTCGTCAATCGGACTACTGGGTGTCTCGGTCAACAGCAATATGTCCTGCCATGACCACGTTACTAACATCGCAAAATCAGCCTCCCAGAGGCTTGGTGCGCTATTTCGCAACAAACAACTGTATACATCGCAGCAGTTGCTCTTGCTCTACAAACCGCAAATAAGACCGTACTTAGAATATTGCTTACACATCTGGGGTGCTGCACCAAAGCACACCCTAAAGCTGTTGGATTCCATTCAGAAGAGAGCTGTGCGTCTCGTCGGCGACCCGGAATCTGGATAGTCAGAAACACCGCAGACATGTGGTCAGATACCTTCCCGGCGGATGTTCCCAGGATTTAGCCCGCCTCAACTCGCCCCTGGCAACGTCTGTCAGCCAGTCACGACAAACAGCAAGAGTGCACCAGTTCGTCGTATAACTGGAAACACCTAGAACATCGCTTTACAGGAACTCCTTTGTCTGGCGCACTGCATCACTATGGAACTCACGCCTAGGACATCTGTTTTCCCCCTAATTACAACCTACAACTGTCCAAGAACCGTGTCGTCAATTAGCATCTTGGCACACACACCGCTCATCGAGTGTAATCGGATCTCCCTTCAGTGTGTGTGCCACTGCTACATAAAAAAAAATCTCTTACGGTTTAAAAGTTCCCAATACTGTCATAACCAATTTCAGACACACTGTATATAAAGCGTTTAATTATCTTTGAATTATTGCTGATTGCGTAACCTCGTGTGAGTGTGTATGCTTTGGCAATTGTTCATATTATTGCTTTTATCAGCGACATCCTTACCATCGATATTTGTCTCTGATTTTTTTAAGTGAAACTTCTTAGGCCGCGACTCGTTAATTAAACGGGAATTAAGAGCGACATTTCAAGAACGTGTCACGTTTATGAATATTTCGCTCTACGAGAGAGAAGAAAGATATAGGGTAGAAAGAAGACGAAATAGTTTAGGCTACGTAGAAATACGCGTATGCAAATTTTGTACTGTATTTCTTTGAAAATGCTCTCTTTCTCTTTCTCTCTCTCTCTCTCCGACATATTCATAAACGTGACACGTTCTTGAAATGTCGCTCTTAATTCCCGTTTAATTAACGAGTCGCGGCCTAAGAAGTTTCACTTAAAAAAAAAATTTGCATACGCGTATTTCTACGTAGCCTAAACTATTTCGTCTTCTTTCTACCCTATATCTTTCTTCTCTCTCTCTCTCTCTCTCTCTATCTCTCTCTCTCTCCTTCTATCTCTCATCCTAAATCTCTCTTCTCTATTTTTAGGAAGTTTCACTTTTATCACGTGTATGGTGCTGCACGCATAACTTCTTGTATAGAATCGTCAATTGCAATTCGGCAATTGAAATAAGATTTTATACTTAAATAGGGATTTGGTTTCGAAGAAAGGTTTAGGCGATTTTTTTTATATTATTTTTGTATTTGTAGCATTTATTTCTGGGGGACATTTCAGCAACTGCCTTTAGATGAAATAATAAAAAAGACAGTTTCTAACCTACATTTTCGTTGGGATAAAACAGATTTTAATGAATATTTATCGCAGAAATAGTTATAGGTTTACTGCATTTAAGGATAATATTAAAATTATCTTGTTGCTGACTGTAAGAGTACAAAACCTATCTGGTAAATGTCGAATCGTAATTATGTGACAGGTAGGCAATACTTACGCAAACAAAAACAACCGCTGACAACTGGCAAGCTGTTGTTTTATTAACGAGTTTGCCAAGTTGGCATTAAAACAAAAACTGAAAACTAAAGTTTATATACAATAATAACCCATAAACAGGTCCATCTAAAACCACCATGGAATATTTTTAATAACTGCCAGCTTCCTCTGTTCCACTCTTTAAAAAAAGGGTTTTAAACATTGACCTTTTTTTTACCCTCTATAATTGACATAAGAAAATTTTAAGCCTCTACAAGACTTATTTTGAAAACTGGAAAGTTAAGCGATTTATATAAAAAAATAAATATAAAAGCCTGCTAGTTAAAAATCACATGTTTGAAATTGACCTAAAATATGGTTTATCGGCTAAAACAAAGCCCTTAAATATATTCTTGCCTTGTTTACTTACAGTGTTACAGCCAATAACAACTTGTTTTTCTGAAATTTAGTATTTATTATTTAATTGAGCTTCTTCTGTTTGTTTGTGATCGGTAAAATCTATTAATTGCTAATATATCCAATAGCAATCCAAATGCTTAAAATTTAGGCCAATCCAAATGTCTTTATCAAAAGCGAAAACAGAAAGTACAGGGTGTCCCAAATTCGAGCCTCATCATTGGGATCTCGGAAACTAGAAGAGATACGAGGTCGGTTAAATTGAGGCAAAGTTGCGCAATTTGATGCTGATTAAAATGCCACCTTAAAAGTTAAAAAAATCCGAATACTTCCGAAGATATTTAGAAAAAACCGAATATTCGCGATTTCATTTTTATTTTTTTATGACTCAATTTGAATAGATATTACAAAATAAATTTCATATTCTCATTGCTACTTTTTCTGTTCTACAAGATGGTGTTATCAGATTTTCAAACCGACGTTTCGTCTTTGAGCTGCCATAATCAACTTTGTTTTTTTTAAATACGATACGAATAAGTGCGATACATCATTGGCTTTGGGACTTTAGATGCTCTTAAAATCCGTAATAAATAATCCAGGGCCGTATTTAAAAAACCAAAGTTGATGATGGCAGCTCAAAGACGAAACGTCGGTTTGAAAATCTGATAACACCATCTTGTAGAACAGAAAAAGTAGCAATAAGAATATGAAATTTATTTTGTTATATCTATTCAAATAGAGTCATAAAAAAATAAAAATTAAATCGCGAATATTCGGTTTTTTCTAAATATCTTCGGAAGTATTCGGATTTTTTTAACTTTTAAGGTGGCATTTTAATCAGCATCAAATTGCGCAACTTTGCCTCCATTTAACCGACCTCGTATCTCTTCTAGTTTCCGAGATCCCAATGATGAGGCTCGAATTTGGGACACCCTGTACAATTAAATAATATGTATTCAATTTAAAATTATAATTCTGGTAACAGTAACGCTATGGAGATGATAGGAAGATGCAAAAAAATTGTTTTGCCTTCCCACTGTAAAAATATAAATAACCGAGTGATTGATCAAAATTATTTTTTAAAGAATTATATAACCTCATGTATTCTTCAGCTGCTCAATAATATTCCCTTTACGTATCAACGACAAGCCGTTTCATAGCTAGAGGGGAATTGGGGACATAAAAGAATGGTGGCAACTTTGTATCTCAATATCCCCAAAGACGATACAGTGTACAAGTCGCGAACTCGAAACTACTTTTAAAACGAGATAGAAATAGCTATTTTAGAGTAATGGGATAACAATGCATTTTCAACTTGGTTTTGTCGATACGCTTTCGGCGTTGTTAAATAAAAACATTTATTTCTAGCAAATTGAATTACAAACGAATTACTGAGAAATATATTTAAAAAATATAAAATTATTGGTGAGGCCATATAAAATGAACAGAGAGGAAATAAGTAATAGATTATTGCAGCATTCCATTGTGTGGAAATAATGCTAATTATTATAGTTAATAAATATCGGATTTTACATTTTATTATTTTATGATGTGGACTTTCTGATACAATTTGATATAGGGGGGTTTTCGATTATGCCAGACAAGAATATAGCATTTGCTCGTTTAAAAAATAATGGAGCATCAGAATTGACACATATTGTATTACCAAATAAAATTAAAAATAGCAATAGTGTCCCTTAGCCTTAAGCGTTGAGTGCCCAATCTACAGGGTGCCCGGATATTCGACTGACAACGCTTGACAGATGATGATGATAGCCCTTGCAAATTGATGAAAAATGATATAGGAACATATACCCCTTAGGTGCCTAATGTTCGAGATACATGGAGTTAAAGTCCAAAAATAAATACGATTTTTTTGCAATAATTCGAAAACTGAATATAATATTTGTTTCAAAATTGGTAAGTGACCTCATCTTTAAAGGCCTCAAATTTTGACCACTACCACGCTTTTGACTCTTTATCCAGTGGCGTGCTACAGGAGGAGGCGTAATTGTTACGCCACTGGATTAATGACGATTCTTTGCTATGTTTTTAATTCCTTGTTCATTGTTCTTCAAAAAAGACATAAGGTTTAACTATGCTAAAAGCAACAGTTTTCTAGTTATTTGTCTTCCAGTAAAAGCTTGTCCCGATTTTAATTAATTATTACCTACCATGTATATTTTCTAACAAGCGTATTTATGGCTTATTTGCTGTTAAGTTTACACTGACAATACTAATATGTTTTATAAACAGACGAGGCGAAGTTTACGAGGGAAGGAATTTTTAATGCACGCAAATCTTACGTATGGAATGATGAGAATCCACACGAACTTCGTGAGCGTGGGTTTCAATCAAAATTTTCGTTCGTTTTCGGGTATCGTTGGAGATGTATTAGTTGGTCCATACATTCTGCCTAATAAACTTAATGGAGCTATTTACAGACAGTTTCTTCTTGAAGTCCTTCCTGAGCTTTTGGAAAATGTGCCGATGGCCATTAGGCAGAATATGTGGTTCCAACGTGACGGCGCGTCTGTTCATTTTAATAGAGGCGCCAGAGACTACTTAACTGAACAGTTTGGAGGAAAATGAATCGGGCGGGGTGGACCTCACTTGTGGCCACCTCGATCACCCGATTTAAACCATATTGATTTTTTCTTGTGGGGGTACATGAAATCCTTGCTTTACGAAACCATTGTTGAGACTGAGGAAGACCTGATGGCAAGAATTCTGGGTGCTGCCGAAATAATTCAGTCTAATCTTTTGCTCTTTCCAAAAACACGTTTTGAAATGAGAAAACGTTACAGATTATGCCAGCAAGTTAATAGCCGACATTTTGAACACGTATGTAAAATATTTGTTGTTTAATACTTTTAACTTTGTTTGCCTTAACTAAATTTTTTCTTTTTGTGTCTTATCCCATTTTTTATTTTTCCATTTTGTGATTATTGACTAACACATTTTGAAGCATTTGGAAGTGAGTAACTTACTATTTACTAAGTTATTCAGACAAAACAAAGATGTCTGTAATAATCCAATTTTCAAAATGATTAAGACAAGGCTTTATTTGAGATCAAATAACTCAAAAATTGCTGTTTTTAGCATAGTCAAACAATTATGACAGGCAATGTTGCATACACAAGTATTGTCAGTGTCAACTTAACAGCAAATACGCCATAAATACGCTTGTTAGAAAATATACATGGTAGGTAATAATTAATGAAAGCCGAGACAAGCTTTTACTTGAGGACACATAACTGGAAAACTGTTGCTTTTAGCGTAGTTAAACCTTATGTTTTTTTGAAGAACAATAAACAAGGAATTAAAAATATAGCAAACAATCGTCACTAACCCAGTGGTGTAACAATTACAGGGAGTTAAAATAACGCCTCCCCCTGTAGCACGCCACTGGATAAAGGGTCAAAAGCGTGTTAGTGGTCAAAATTTGAGCTGTTGATAAAGGAGGTCACTTACCAATTTTGAAACAAATATTATATTCAGTTTGCGAATTATTGCAAAAAAATCGTATTTATTTTTGGACTTTACCACCATGTATCTCGAAAATTAGGCACCTAAGGGGTATATGTTCCTATATCATTTTTCATCAATTTGCAAGGGCTATCATCTGTCAAGCGTTGTCGGTCGAATATCCGAACACCTTGTATAATCTTATTTGCTAATCGCTCATTAGGCGGTCCACCTAAAGGTTTACTCAGCGGATTCAATTTTTTTTAAAATACGTGAGTTTGTGTCTTGGCAGTTAGGGTAGGACGCCATTAATTTTTTTACAAGAAATGTATCAATGATTATTGATTTTTGAAAATAGAGTAATACAATTTGGAAAAATACCCTGTAAAAGAACGTTGAAAAAATTAAAAAACAGATTATTTGTTATTTTGACTTATTTATTTAAAAATATGAACTCACACCAACTTTTTCAGGACAATTAATCTCAAATCTCACCGATATTACATTAATAATAAATCAAAGCAACACCAGATACTACTTATTAAACTAAGTCTTATAACCCTAATAGTGCTCATATCTCATTTTACAGGAAGCCAATAAATATATGCAGGTATAAATGAAATTATTATTAACCAAACTTAACCTACATTAATCCGGTGGCAGCGACAATATCAGTAGACCAATAAATAGTCCTCAATAATACCAAATCAATAAAATAACCAGTGAGTTAAATATGTACATATACGGCCTGGCCGGGATAAACAAGTGCTTTTATTATTGCTTATTGCTTAAAACCATAAAGACGGGTGTGGTATCTTAATTAACCACTTTTAATGGACAGTATAACATAGGGTGGTGAGATAAATTGAAACATGTATTCGGTATTGATATAATTTAATAATGCAGGTGTAAATTGCATAAATGGAGATAAATAAACAGTTTTTTCTATGTTAAATAGAAAATATTATGTACAATTCTTAGACTAAAACTTTCAATCACTCATCATTCGTTCAAGTATAAAACTAAAATTACAAAAGGTTTCTTAATTATTAACTAAAGACTAAAACAGTTTTGTTTATGCAATTTAAACTGAAATATCTTTGTCCTTTCTGACTTTTAATGAACTTAACTTTTATGCTTTCAATCTAGCACCTTTCTTTCGTACAAAATACCTTAATCTCCAATGTTTTACTTCACTCTAATCAGCCAGGGATTCCACTTTGACTCCTTGAATTAACTTGTCCAGTACAGGGACCACTTGAGCTAACAATTCGGTGCCGCCATTTTATGGATTCTCTTCAACAAAAGGGGGAAAGAGACGCTACGTCGTTTCTTGCCTTGAAATCTTGGGATAATCGCTCAAAAGGAGGTCTTTGTCTAACCTTGGACAAAAATAACTGAGGTGCACCAAATATTCTCGAATATTTGTGCATACAAGAGAAATTGCCCAAAAAGGAATTTGACCTTTTGGCGCGAAGAGGCAATTGCTAGAGCTCGGTAGCACGACCGACCTAGTAACGTGGAGTGTTTGCAGTGCACTGAATTGAATAATTTCTTTCGTCGAGCGGCTACTGGCACCACGATCAAATAAAAAGTGGGGATTGGCACTTTGCCGAATTCGTTTGAGATTAAAAGGGTAGAAACTGTTTTCTTTCTTTACTTGACATACTGATTGTTCACAAGGCTGACGGAGACAAAAATACATTAACTTGAAAACGATTACAAACCTTTTCCTTTACTAGTGAAAGTTGGCTTTATTGTAATCTCTAAAGGTGCGTACAGACCTGACACGACGCGCGCGCGACACGCACGCGACAGTCCAAAATTCCTAAGTGTGGACAGGACGAAGAAGTGCAATAGAAGTTAGTCGCGTGGCGCGCGCGTCTCTCTACATGGCTCACAGCAGGCGCGCGAGAAAACCGTGCGCGTCGCGTTCGCGTAGCAGGCGCGCGGTCGGCGCGTCGAGTGCGTGTCGTCAGGTCTGTACGCACCTTTATATTGACAGCACTGCTGTACAGGTTCGAATTAAGGGATCGTCCGTCTAGGGTTGGGCTAAGGGGTTTTAAAGAACGTGACATTTGCTGATTTAAATGTACAGGGTGTCCCATTTTCGATGATATTACGGGGTATCTCACTTACGAGTAAAGATAGAGAGTTGCGGTTT
>MU182303.1:296801-308203 GCA_016904865.1 Pissodes strobi
TGAAAATTTTGTTTATACCATCGTTCTTTTCACAAAAAAGTAGCACATTATTGCGGAAACCGCAACTATCTATCTTTACTCGTAAGTGAGATACCCCGTAATATCATCGAAAATGGGACACCCTGTACAAATTGGATTGTACCCGGGGTGAAATAAATCTATTTTGTGTGTAATTATTTCTCATTCATTCTACATACATACAAGATGTTATCACCAAACTATACGGTGAAAAACGATAGTTTCTACACGTGTTGGGGTGTTACCCCAACACGGCCTATAAGTTAACGAGTTAAGCTCAAGTCGATTCCGATATCGACAAATTAAATTTGCAAATTTCAATTATGTGAAATAAATTACTGCCATGAGCTGTACAGCAAAATACAGTAAAAGTTAACCACTCAGCTATTCGGACATTAGCCAAAAGAATTCTCTAAGTAACTAAAGATAAAATTTAGTATCTGTTTTAAAGGTAAGTTCGATAGGTAAGATAGCTAGATCAATAAATGAAACGAGAATATAAACGATAGACGTCAAACCGCCTGCAATTGTTTAATTATAGATTAATTAATTAAAATTATATATAACGATAAGCTATATATGGTAATTAAGGCAAATTACCCAGAGTCATTTGATTATACTCGTATATTCCTTAAATAAAATTACATATCACGGTAAGAAACATACGGTAATTTAGGCAAATCACCGACAGTCATCAGTATATATATTTACTAATTAAAATGATACATAATGCTAAGAAATACACGGTAATTTAGGTACGTAAATAAATTAAAATTGATTTTTCATAATACCCCTCTGAAAACTATCATTTTCGACGTCTCTGTAGAGCAAAGAAAGTAAGTCTTCTCGGTCCGGGCACGGGAAAAATTTTCCCGGTCCCTAATTAAGGAGCGGGAAAAGTTTTCCCGCTCCCTGATTTTAAGTGCTAAATTTGCAGTTATTTAGTCACAGAATAAGCATAAAGTAGAATAAATTGGGTTAAAATTATACAGCGATGCCGTCTACAAGATTAATCTAGTACATTTTAGCGTCAATAGTCCAGTTTTAAGTAAAATTATTTTATTTATTCTGACATTACTTGTCACAAATACTACAAAATTAGCTGCCTATTCAATTTCAACAAAGCATACAAGCACATTTCCATATCAACGCTTGATGAATATTAGATAAATACCTGTCTTGCTTGTCTTGCAACTTTGACGTTTGCTTTCATTTGAATACAAAATGTATTATGACATGATTTTGAATACCTAAAATTATAATAATTTTATGTTTATGTCTTGATTTCAGAGAGGTATTATGAAAAATATCGTTCATTATACGTCCAGAAACAGCTTTTCCTGTGAAGAAACTGTCGTGCGCGCACCGGAAAAGCCTAGTTTCTGGACTGGTAATGAAATATACTATTACTTGATTATGATGGAGTTGTAGACACTGACGCTTCCTGCGTAGTACCACTCGACCATGTGGTTGCGCCACCCTCAAAAAAGACCTCGGTACGACTAACTGACGGCGAGATTAGCTAGGTCAGTGTGAAATTCTTTATCACAGAAGAAATTTTACCCCAAGAAGGGATTCTGTCCCACAGAAGGAATTCCACCCCATAGAAGGAATTCTGTCTCACAGAAGAACCCTAGGTAAATGAAAAATAACTTTACCCATCTTCGTGTCGAACATACCTTAAAAAATGGGTCACCACACTAGTTCATCACACAACGTTTATAGACGATATGAAAATAGAAAATATACATTCTACTTAATTTGCTTAATACTGCAACGACACAATCAGGCAATAGTTAGTTCTGAAGGTCAAAAATACCAATGGTAAATTCCGATACAGAAAACGGCCTGCTCGCCTTGAGTGTTCGGGCGAAAAGCGCTATCAATTCTCCAAATTAAGAATATATACCACATCTGTCAAGTGGCTCTCCAAAGGGATGTACCTATCGAGCAGGTTAGAACACCGGAAGTAAGGTTGCGAGAAGTAAGGTAGCGAGAGTATCGATCACACAATTCGATCAGTAAAAGGTGAAATCTCACTATTGTAATTAGTAACACTTACAACATTATGTATTTCTTTTTGACTTGTGGCATATATATGTAGATTTGCGCTTACTGGTTTTATTGATGAACTCCATATGTGTCTTTTGGATAGTACATGATTTGATTTGGATTTGATTATAAATAGCTTCGGATCTAATGTGGCTGCTTTTATTTAAGGCTCTAAATTGAATAGTTAGACTCTGAACTCTCAACTTGTATTTTAATTATTTCACCAAACTTCATACATATATACAATTAGACGCATAAAAGCTGAAAAGCATATGCTTTCCATTTAGCTTTAAAATAATATTTTAAATAACCAGTTCTCTTATTTTAACACAAATAATTATATCACCCAAAATAATAGTTTGACGAAGCTAATATTTCTTTACTATTATTCCCGCTGCTAAATTCCGAGCTAAATTCAATTCCAGACTGATAACCAATCAGAATTTTTCGGAAAAGGAACAATCCGGAAAGTGTTTTCATCCAAAACGACTTTCGTTCAACACATTACTCACGTATTCTCTGTTTTACAGACGAATCCGTGCAGCGGGAATTTGATTTACGGATATTCGGCTTTGTTTGCGAAGAGAAAGAAGTGTGTTTCGATCTCTTAGACGGATTTCGCTGAAACGATTTGGATATTCGGAAACTACGAATACTTATGTGAATATAATCTGCTAGTTTTCTCTTCAGAATAGCTACACTTGTATGATGGATTGAAGTTATAAAATTTAATTATAAATATGTATCCTCGATAGTTTGAAATTAACATCAGTAGACGTGTGATCGTTTCGTAAGAAAATATGATTCTAAAATCAATGGATTGGATATGAATTAAGTTTAGTCAATCCTAAAGCTTAAATGATTCGGGCACCAAAGCGATATACTAAAGTTTTGCTAAAGTTAATGTTCTCGAACTTGATCCAAATCTGCTCTTAGTAACTATACCAGATATGAGCAAATTTTATGAAGCTTTCGAGCTTATGCTTTTATCAGCCTGTCACAAAAATATTGAATTCAAATATGTATCGGATTGCGAAGTCACATTTTCATATTTGTTGCTTTCTCTGTATGCAGCACTTCAAATTCTTTATTCTCCTTCATGCATTAAATATTATCAAGGATGCAACAAGTAGTCGTATATTCGCGGATAAACAAGCATCTTAGTCCTATATTCAATGATTTTTCAAATGTCATTGGTTTAAAACGTGTACTTCGCTGGCTAAAACAATCTCCAGGTATACATGCAGTATTATCACACACCAAGCCACTTTTAAAAGTATGTGATAGTCAGATAAATGTGCATAAAATTTGTAAAAAAATATATGGTACGCTTAATGATGAAAAAAAGTTTAGTTCATTCAGACTTAGTGCGAGCGTTCTTTAAAGATCATGCTCCCTATTCCTAAGTGGATAGTTGTGAGATGGCCTATCTGAAATAGCAGACACGTGCTTGCGGATTAAGCAAACGGATTCAAATATGAATAAGGAAGGAAGAGTTAATATTTTAAATCTTTTAAAGAAATCCTGGCAGTGAGTTCTTCTGTTTAGTCTCAGTAAGTATCGGACAGCTCTCTTTTGTAGTTTGAATATGCGCTTAAATTGAGTCGCACAACTCGTACCCCAGAATGGAAGGCTGTATCGGAGGTGCGGCTCAAAAAGGGCATAATAGACTGTTCTAGCAGTTGACATGTCAAGCTCCCTGGAAACAGTTCTTAGCGCAAAACAGGCAGAACCTATTTTTGATAAGGCATCGATGTGCAAGTCCCACTTTAAATGGTTGTCCACAACAAGCCCCAAGAATTTCACAGATTCAACGACGTCAATGGTGGTGTTATTAAGTACAAAAGATTGCAAGGTACTTCTATATGACAAAACTTTAATTTTAGAAACGTTGAGGCACAGGAGATTAGAATCGCGCCATGATTTAATGGTGATTAAGTCACTAGATACAGTTCTGTGAATGCTCCAAGTGAAACTAGTATCGTCCGCAAAGAGACAGACTTTACCGCTAAAGTCCAGACAAGCAATGTCGTTGATAAACAGCAGAAACAAAATAGGGCCTAGTACTGATCCCTGGGGTACTCCACAATCTATTGGCTCGCAAGTAGACATCGACGTATCAACCCTCACAAGCTGACTTTTGTTGTTAAGTTACGACTTAAACCATTCGAGAGCCACTCCTCTGAATCCGTAGTACTGCAATTTGTTAATTAAGATATTATGAATTACACAATCGAAAGCTTTAGAGAAATCACAGTAAATTGTTGTGTGATGGTTGTTCAGGTTGAAGTATGCATAGTTAAAGAAGGAAAACATAGCATTATTTGTGCATTTGTTACTTAAAAATCCAAATTGATGGATAGTAAGTATTTGATATATAGAGAGAAAAGATAGATGCCTTTTTTAAATCAATCTTTCAATGATCTTTGATAATGTCGGAAGGAGTGCAATTGGGCGATAGTGCGAAGCGTGGTCTCCTTTATGCAAGGTAATAATTATTGCCGTCTTAAGACAGTTTGGAAAAACCCCATTTTGGGATGACTTGTTAATTAAAGTAGTAAGATGGGTTAATGTGCATTCTGGCAGGTTTGAGAACATTTTCATAGTAAGCCTGTCAGTCCCAGATGAGGATTTATTTTTTATGTCTTTAATTGTGCTGCGAAGCTCAGCAAATGCTATTTACAGGCGTAAAGAAGAAACTGTGTAAATTCACATTAGCATTAGAGAGATGATATGAAAGTGGATCACGAGAAGGAGTTATGGTGTTCATTAAATCTTTAGCCACATTTACAAAGTATAATAATATAAAAATAATATAAATAAATTACACTCAACTCCGCAAAATATTAATCAACCATCACCTATATCACATCCTAATTTAAAAAAAATATATATATCTTCCAGTTTTTATTCCACAAAATGTTCTTTCTCTCAAATCTGAGATCCATTTCAATTCTTAAGGAAAACCAATCAGGAAATTGTTCCCATTGGAAATGCTGCAGACGACTTTGATTCAAGTCATTGCTCACGTGTTCTGTTTTAGAGTGGAATCCGTGTATAGAGAAAATTGGGTTAAAAGTAGTTAGAAAAGTTTTGTTTCGAGTTCGTTTAATATAAGTTTACCAAGCAGAATTTTGCGGAATTGTTGAGGTGGAAAAATATAAATAATCAATAACATTGCTACTTTGTAATATTTGTTGAAAACAAAATTTCAGGATTCTTAAAATGCTTTGGTTATAACCAAAGTGAAATAGGCAATCCTCAATGATATGTTGTTTGGAAATACTAAAATATCAATCTTTAACTATATTTTTTTATATCTCAACCTGAACTTTAAATACACTGTGTTTCAAATTAAAGTATCTTCGTTTTTAAATTGAATCAACACTTTCATTTGGCAGCTGATTTAAAAAATTATGGGAATAATGAATAATGCGAATAAAACATTTTTAATTGGGTTTTGAAATATTTGAGATATATTGACGTGACGTTTCTAAGTTAGTTATAAAAATATAAATTAACTCTTGGGTGTGAATAAATCGAGTAATATTGCTTAGACTCTTTCAGAAAGAGTAATCTTTTTAATATCGTCACTAGCATTTATTATTTAAATAAAATAGATTTTTTGATAAGCTAATACTTAACAGCTCAAACTAAAACAAGCAAAAAATAAATTAAAATAAATCATTTAAAATAGGCCTTTACGAACACAACCAAATAACCTTTTCCATTAATTTTTTTTAGCCTCCTACGCCGCTGTCATATAGATGCGAGACTAGTACATGGTGTCCCATTTTCGATGATATTACGGGGTATCTCACTTACGAGTAAAGGTAGAGGGTTGCGGTTTACGCTACTTTTTTGTGAAAAGAACGTGTACCATCGTAACAAAATTTTCATAGTCAAAGTCAAAGTCAAAAAATGCTTTATTGTAGGAAGAATCAGGTTTCTTATTTACAAAGCTTCTTGGTTTAGACTATCCTAAATATAAGTCAAAAATGTGTTTGAAAATATAATAAATATAAGTCAAAGACATAAAAATAAAAACTTAAAACCTAGTTAAAAAAAATATAGAGATACAAGAAATAGATAAACAGAAAAAACCACGACCAAAACTACATAGTTAACAAACAACCATATATAGCAAAAATGAATTGTATATTAATATCATTATCACTATCATTACTATCATATTCACCATCATTATTATCATTATCAACCACCATTATTATTATCAAAAGACCGCATCTGCAAAGGCTAGATTTTCCTTGCGCAGACGTCAACAATAAATAAATAGATGCAAGCGTGCAATAGATAAATCGAAAATGCGACAGAGGTGAGCAAGCTCCGGTACAAAATTTACACAGCCGCAATAGAGATCAAACCCCGCTCAAAGTAAAGTAAAAGTCAGAGACAATGAATTGAGGGTGCAGACCAAACATACTATGTTCAGCGAAGAGACGCAAAAGAGGAAAGGTATAAGACTATTCCTCAAAGCTGTCCTCAAAGTATTCCCCCAGTGAGTAATACGCTCTTCTTAACAGCAAAGACTTAACCACCCGTCTAAATTTTTTGAATGGCAGTGATCTTATGCTACCCGGTAAGTGATTATACATTTTTTTGACATTATAAAGTATTGAGTTTTTTATTTGTGTTGAGTGGGGTATTGGCAATGGTATGTTTCCTGTTTGTCGGGTGTTATAGGCATTTGCATGTTCAGCAGAACCAAACCTTTTATACAGCAGACAAGCTGTTTCCAGAATGAAGATACCGGTCAGAGTTAATATTTTGTGTCTAACAAATAAAGGCTTACAGGAATCTCTGACTTTTGCATTGCACATATATCGCACTGCACGTTTTTGGAGGACAAAGACCGCACTTAGTTTACCCTGGCTAGAATTTCCCCAAAATGATATGCCATATCTTAAGCGCGCTTCAACAAGTGCAAAGTACATTGTTCTTACTATGCCAAAATCCAACTCTCGTGATGCAACCCTAAGGGCATAACAGCTGGAAGCTATTTTGCTGCACAGATTTGAAATATGCTCTTTAAAAGACAATCGATTATCTATGTAAATACCCAAAAATTTAGTACATGTTTTGTTAAAGATAATGTTGCTATCGAGACTGACATCATTTATGGAACAGTTAAAATGCAAGATATTTGTCTTAGAAATATTAAAAGACATGCAATTGGCATCACACCACTGTTTAACCCTAATAAGATCCCTCGAGATCGCATGATATAATTCTTCTGAGTCCTTGTCGTGCCACAATATCGTGGTGTCATCCGCGAATAAAGTAAATGACCCACCAATATCCAGAGAGGCAACATCATTCATGTACAGCAAGAAAAGAATGGGGCCCAGAACAGAACCCTGAGGAACACCACAACCAATCCTCAACTCATCAGACTCAGACCCCTGCACTCGAACCCTCTGGGTTCGGTTGGTCAAGTATGATCGAAACCATTCAAGAGTTACCCCTCTAAAACCATATCGCTCCAATTTCCGCAGCAGTATTCCATGATCAACGCAGTCGAAGGCTTTTGACAGATCACAGAACACTGCCGCAGCCACCTCTCCATCATTAATTTTAAAATAAAGTTTTTCCAAAAACGAGAAAACAGCATCGTCTGTGTTCTTTCCGCTTCGAAATCCAAACTGACATATGTTTAGGATATTGTTCTTGTTTAGAAAAGATATGACCCTCTTCTTTACTACCCTTTCAACCACTTTAGAGAGTGTCGAGATTAAGGATATAGGTCTAAAGTCAGATGGAGATTCAAGATCGTTACCTTTTTGTATTGGGACAACAATGGACAGCTTTAAGGAATCCGGAAATATTCCCCTGATAAAGGAATCATTCACTGCGTTCACCAACGCAGTTAGAGTTGGTTCCGGCAAATACTGAAAAATTCTTATTGACAATCCATCCCACCCTGCAGATTTTTTGTTTTTTATTTCGTGAAAAATGTTCTTTATTTCCTCCAAATCAGTAGGTCTAAGATAAAACGAATCAGATACTGACGTATTTTTTAAGTAGTTCAATGGGTCACCCTTATATGTAATTTTGCCTGCTAGTTCACCCGCAATAGTGCAATAGAACTTGTTAAATTCATTTGGCTTAATAGTGGTTGAAGCTTTTATTTTAACACTTTTCCCTCGTATGTTGTTAATAATTTTCCAACTTTCTTTTTGTTTGTTATGAGAATTGTTAATTCGGGTCCTAAAGTAGTTTTTTTTTGCCAGTTTTATAATCCTTCTATAGATACCTTTATACTTATTGAAATATGAAACAAAAAAAATATTATGAGTAAAGTACTTACGAACAACATGCAGAGATCTTAGATTCTTGCCCGAAGTTTTAATACCTTTGGTAATCCAAGGTTTATGGTTTTTTTCTTTTAGTGATCGAATAGGAAAGCAACTCCTGAATATTTCCACCAATAGGGAATGAAAGTATGTGAGCGGTACACTAGATTCAGGTACACTGGACCAATCAGAGTCTAAGCAGCACTGATGAAATATGTTAAGAGCGGCTGTGCTAAGAATTCTACCCAATCTTCTTCTGGAAGGATTTTTTTTCAAATTACATGGGATATCACAGAGAACCGCTTCATGGTCAGCTAATCCTGCACTAGCCACAGAGCAGGAGACTCCCTCAATACTTGAGCATACATAGTCCAAAAGTGTGGAAGAATATTTGGATATTCTGGTCGGTACCTCGACATGCATCTGCATATTAACCGATTTAAATAAGTATTTTAATGCTTGTGTGGATGAAGATTCCCCATTATCAAAATTAATGTTAAAATCACCCGTCAAAATAACATCACAATTAGAACCAAATTCTGTCAATAAAATTTCCAGCCTTTCCACAAACACACGTTCATTGGACTGGGGTGGTCTATACAAGCAGATAACGTAAACATTCAATGTCTGACAGAAGCAAATCGAAATTTCAAACTCCCCCTCAACAACCATTCCATCATATTTTGAGACGTTAACAAATTTACACTGTTTGAAGAAGTTTTTGTTTATTAGAATAAGTGTGCCCCCGTGCTTAAGATATTTTCTTGAAAAACACGATACCATACTGTAGTTCTGCATATTGATAGGCTCGTCCGATTTAAGCCAATGCTCAGTCAAAAGTACAATGTCCGGTAAGTTGCAGCTTCGCAAAAATACACAGAGCTCATCCACCTTGTTGCGCAAAGACTGAATGTTTAACAATAATAGTGTAAAGCTGGTAGTTCTATCATTTAGTCTAAAAAAGCGCTATCTTTATCTCCTGCAGGACTTGCACATTCCAGGTGTATAGGGGTAATGGTATCATTGTCCCTGTCCCGACTCGGCGCAGAAGACGGGGAAAGAATTGGATGTGATAGCCCGCTTCCTTTCTGAGATACAGGGCGAAATTGAAAATATTGCATTTTAGGACCCTCCTGGTATCTCCGTTATCCTTTAACATATAGCAAAGCTAAAAAATTGTTCTTATACAGTTTTTTACGTAGAATCCAGTGGCGTGTTTTTTACGATGGCTGAAATGAAAATTATCAATATTTTGAAAAATATGACATGTTAGTCTGCTTCATACAGAGCAATGAAACCTTCCGTTTGTTTGAATATTTATTTACTTTTTGATTTATTTGAATTTATTCTTTATTTAAGTTTCATTTTAATTTATAGATATGCCGAAAAAAGGCAACCTGATCTTTTAATATTTTCCAAAATAAAGAAAAAAATGCTAGAACAAGGAACGTTGCCTCCGTCCTTACCGCGATTTTCCTTATTACACGTTTTTGGTAGGGGCCGGATAAACACTCCATGTTCTCATTATTCCGAAAAACATGAAATGACCAGGTTGTCTTCTTTCGGGATATCTATAAATTAAAATGATATTTAAATAAAAAAATAAATCCAAATAAGTTAGAAGGTAAATAAATATTCAAACAAACGTATTGAAATATAGCTGAGAAGCTTTACGGGAGTTTTCATTGCTCTGTATAAAGCAGACTAACATGTCATATTTTTCAAAATATTGATAATTTTCATTTTCAGCCATAGTAAAAAATACAATATTACACAGAAAATATAATTTTTTTAAGTGACAGGTCTTGCTAATAAAAAATTATTATTCCATTGCTCTAATAATCTCTGCCGACTAATACTTATACCGTTGTTTAAAAGATAATATACTCATCAAGAGTGCCGTATAGAGATACATTTTGGAAAACATGAATTTTGGGCTTATAAAAATATACAGGGTGTTCCATTCAAAAAAATATTTGATTTACAGCTAAAAAATTACAGCTCACAGCAAAAATCTGACTACGTCACTAGAATCTACGTAAAAAGTGTATAAGCTAGTTTTTGGCTTTGCGATATGTTAAAGGATAACGGAGATACGAGGGGGGTAAAAAAATGCATTATTTTCAATTTCGCCCTTTATCTCAGAAACGAAGCGGGCTATGAAAATTTTGTTTATACCATCGTTCTTTTCACCACAAAGTAGCAAAGTGTTGCGAAAACAGCAACTCTCCATCTTTACTCGTAAGTGAGATACCTCATAATATCATCAAAAATGGGACACCCTGTACACTGAGCACAATTTTCAACGGACATACAATTAGAGAACTGCAAGTTCCTTCGCCTCCATTGAACCCACCGTATCATTAACTAGCCAGCCAGGTCTTATGATCCTTTAACGAAGAACTTCTTTCTGGGGGTCATTCAAGAGTATTATTTATAAAATGAGCAATATCAAAGTCTGAGAATGGCAAAAGTTGTAATTTTTGTAGCATACAAATAAATATGAGATTTTTGATCATTATGGATTTTGCTTAGCAAGGAATGTTTTCCTTGAATAAAATTCTATTTTGATGTCAATTATGGATTTTGCTTAGCAAGGAATGTTTTCCTTGAATAAAATTCTATTTTGATGTCAACAGTTGAGGATTTCACTGCTTCGGCTTGATGCAAGCAATCGATAACGAATATTTGGTTTTGCATATATTCCTCGACATTTAGTAAAGGTTCATTACTAGCTTTACAATAATAACTTATTTGGGTTAGTTTACTTGTTGGTTAGATTACTCTTTATGAAAGATTCTAAGCAATATTACTAGATTTATCCAAGAGTTAATTTATATTTTTATAACTAACTTAGAAACGTCACGTCAATATATCCCAGATCTCATAACTATAATAGGCAGGACTCGGCAGGAGCTTACAATTTCTTTGATTTTCAGTAAAAAGAAGTATTTTGGACCTCTACGGCAGGAACGTCAAACTGGTGAGAGGAGTTTGATTACGGGGAGTGACGCCCCC